>VFFE01007244.1:1060510-1229472 GCA_008921705.1 Burhinus oedicnemus
AAACAAAAAAAAAAAAACAAAAAAAAAAAAAAAAAAAGAAAAAACAAAGAAAAAACAACCACCCAAAGAACAAATGACATAGCTTTCAAGCATGGATGATTTGACATAATACCCAGCTTTACCCGTAAAATAAATTTTAAAGGTTTGGTCTGTTTGAATTCATACCCAATGCTAGCTATCATGAGCACATTTTAATTAAGGCCTTTCCACTCCTTCCCCCAGCTCCCGGTATTTTTCAATACTTATTCTGCATACAAGTAAATGGACGTTTGTGCGGCACAGTTCATCAACATCTTCCCATTTTCCCTGCGTTATCAACTGACTTTAATATTTGTATCATTTTAGTCATTAAATATTAAAAGCACAAAAAGTGGTACGTCAATTTAGTTTTTAGGGCATAAGAGACTGGAGAGGGCAAGGAGAGACATTACACTGAGACGCTAATTAAGGAAAAAAATGTGCTACAATATGCTGCAGGTAGACTCCTTGTTTTACTGATAGGGGAAAACCCAAAAACTTTCACAAACCCAGCTATATTGACAAAAAGGACCCATGGAGCTGCTCATACAAGAATTGTATCTTGTTCCCAAAGCAACCGCATCACATTGGGAAGGGAGGGGAAGGGAGTCTCTCTCTTTGAGAGCGATTTGACAGTGATACTCCGCAACCCATGAAGGAGCACCCTGCTGATACGGTAAATATAGGCTTGATTGCCTTAATGCCCACTTTAAACTCGATACTAGTCCTGCTGCAAACCTAGAGGGCAAGCAATCCAGCGTATAGTTCCAGAGACTTCAAAAGAAACAAAAAAAACAAAAAACAAAAAAAAACCCACCCAAAAAAAAGAACCCAAACAAATCAAAAAACAACCAACCCTGCAAAATCCTCATAAAGCACCTATCAAAGTGATTTCAATCCAGTGATCCGGTACAAAGTCAAAGGATGTAAGCTCTTCTAATCCCACGCTTTCAGCTCCTCCAGGCTCCGGCCGCCGTTGCCAGGGCCCGGCTGACACCTCCTCCAAAAGACGGGAGCCCCATAGCTCGGCCGTGCGTGCCTCGCTACACCGCTCTTCATCCGTTTGCGACCTGACAGCTGTTGGCTTTGGATTTACACACCGCAAAAACAACTCAGGAGGCAAACAGCGTGAACGGCACCCCGTTCCGGTCCGGGAGGTTTTATTACAATGAGTTCAGCTCTGGGCAAGTTGCCGTAATCAGCACTTTTTTGACAGGTATTTTACTTTTCTGCCACGGAATACCTAATACTACTGAAGGCGCTCACTGCCACAATAAATACTGCTGGTTTATTTTCTAAAAAAATAAAAAGTAAAAACTACCTATTGTTCTCCTCCTGCTAACAAAGACTAACTTTATCCTTCAATATAATCCCTCCAAATCAATTAAAACGCATCCAGCGGGTTGAAAGGATACTAGTGAAGTATTAACAAAAGCCTGGTTTGAATTATGCAAAACTGCAGCAGCAATTGGCTGATGCAAAGATTTCAGCGGCAAAATACTTTCAAGGGAAGCAAAATACAGCTAACACTTTAAAATATTTCTTATTCTGTTTTGCTCACTAGTTCTAGCAAGATATTAGGTCAAATCCCTGCATCACAGACCTCTTTCTAAGGTTTGCAAGTCTATCTGTGAATAAAATGCGTAGTCTCTCAGAGTCATTCATGGAAATCTCTACAGCACTGCCATAAACTGGTGCTTAAAGACAATAAACACAGAAATGTCCAAATACAGAAGCAGCTCATGTCTGCATACGCTCAGGTCTGTCACCAGCAGCTGATGAACCCACCTAGGACACGCTCGAACCTTCACTGGACTGAAGCAGCATTCCTGAAGATAGGGAAATAACCACGCCAGGCGTCAACGGGTGTTGGAGACCTGCCAAGGCATTTGTTCGCATGTCCCACAACCTGCAAAAGTGCCGGCATGGAGGGAAAGAAAGATTTTTTTCCCCTGCCCAGAAGCTGCTCCAGGAGGTGCTGTCCCATGCGCTAGGCCTGGTCAACGGACAGCCATACTTCCTGCTTCCTTTGCAAAAAATAAAAATTAGGACCAACTTTCACCTGACGAACAAGCCAGAGATCATGTTTTCTACTGCTTTTTACATTTGTAGGGAGCTGCCTCTGACGTCTCACCCTGGGGCTTGATCAAACAAGGAAGAAAAAGTAGAGAATTTTAAACGCTGGCAAGCATCTGGTCTTTCAAAACGTCAGTGCTGATCTTCACATCATCCAGCCTGCTCAGTAATCAAGACAGAAGAACTATGCAAGTACAAATTAGTGTCACTTATGTCCTGAAAACAAGTATGAAACAAGATACGGAATCAGTGTGCCCAAAAGCAACATCAAATTTATTCTCCATGATCAGATGAGCGATTACTTCACCTCACACAAAGAAAACCCCAAACAAACATGAAGATATCTCCATGACATTTACCATTTGGCTGAGCAGGTTAGTGCTATATTAAAAGGACCACAGGCAGTGACAACAAGAAGGCAAGGAGCGGCCCTCAGTTCCTCCAAAGATTTTTAGACACTGCCAAGATAGAAGACCCAACTTGTACAAGACTTTTTTTTTTTTTTTTTTTTTAAGGTCCGTTCACAGAAAAATTAAGAGGAGCACCAATGTTATTTTAGGGCATTATGCATCCCAATGACCTAATACTAGTAAACGGCATAAATTTATGGTATGCCAACCATTCCAGGCACACTCTAGACACCTAAAGAGCTCTACCATCAATCGTAAGACACCGCACACCAAGCTGAAGCATATCTCTCCCTCTCTCGAAAGACGATGGTTGCACTGGGAACCTGCAAACAAGCAACCTCAGCACAGGACTCAGAGAACGTGAAAAACTACCAGCGTTTCCGTGAACCGCTGAAGCACAACAGGGAGGTGGCCGACTGATATGCGGGCACTAGGAAGTTGTCCAAGACCTTTAAACTCATACTCTCCTGGGGGCTAACCCAGATTTGACTATTTCTCTAATGGTAAAAGAATCGCTCGCTACTTAATACCTGTGGTGCATGATTATATGCTGATGATGCAGGTTCCCTGTATACTGCAACGTGCTGGGGGGTTTGTTGTTAAATTGACAGTTTTGCAGGAGTAATCATTGTACTTGCCTAGAAAAAGCATTCCCTATATGGTGAAAGGCAACGATGATAAGAGCAGGTGTTTCGTATTAGACTAAAACTAGCAGGGAATTAAAAGAAAAAAGAAAAAACACTCCTGCCCACAGTAGTGACCAACTTCCATATTCCAACCTAATTTCAAAACCCTGCGAGTATTTATTTTCTGTGTCCAGAAAAGTATTTTTTAAAAATAAGCTTTTTTTTAAGGCCTTTTTGTAATATTGTTCCTTATCTAATGATTTTTAGAAGTAATCAGTTTGAAAGAGACCTTACGACCTGACGGTAATTCTTAGCTCAGCTGAAGCAACAATAGAAGAAGTCAGCACAATATCCTAGAGGAACATAAAATGTACTAAACAGATATAAAATACTGAAATCCATGTATCCATGTCATCTGTTTAACACTGCAAAGTTTGTGATGTTTACTTTTCCATTCAAGAATGTCCTTCAGGTGACACTTACCCTGAACTCTCAAAAGCATGTATTATGCACGGCCATAGTGCAAATGAGAAAATTAGGGCTCTAAATCCATCTATTCTCCATTTTCTTCGAAAGTATAATGTATAATAATAATTTATTTTTCCCTTTAAATTAAATTTCATCATTGTCCTTTAAAATAAAGATACAAACATATGGTCAGGTATTTTTCTGTATATAGCATCATCATTCTTACAGTAAAATTAATAGGTCTTCCAAGCAATTTTTGGTAAGTAGCCAAAACCCAAAAGTAAAGACTGAGCAAATTACAATACTAATACTAATTTATTAAGCTACTTACAAATGCGTTCAGCTTCCCCTTTTCTTTCTTTGCAGCATTATACGACCTCATTTGATAAAGCAAAATTGCAGATGTTCAACCCATTTTTTACTAAGATAATGTGGCTGAAAATGAAATGGAAGTGACGGCACTAGGGCTACCTCCTCTTAACCGGAGTAACGCTGTGCTGCAGTGGTTGCTGCTGGAGGAAATGAAATAGTAGAAGCTCTGAAGGACGACGTTACTGGGTTGCTCTGCAATCCAGATGCTCAAGAAGGCAGGAGCAAGAGTCTTGGAGAGCTGCTACCATCTCTCTTCTATGAACCACTTGTGTACCCTTTCCCACTACTTTGTTTTCTGGGTTATGCGATATGTTTTCTTATACCTGCGATCCATACAGAGACTTGGACACATTACACCAAGTCAAACATGCTGGCCGCTCTTGGTATAAGCTAAGCCTGCCACATCTGTATCTCTATTAGCACTAATTCTGCTGCCTTTTGAGGCAGCGATAAAACCCAAGTTGCTCTGCTGCAAGCAGAGGTTCATCACAGCCAAGCACTTCTGAACAATCTGTGGGTTCACAAGACAAATAAAAGCTCTCAACTTTTACTTGCAGGTTGTCCTGTAAAATTCTCTCATTACGGGTACACCTATCTCACAGCAAGCTCTTTTTTTTAAATTTTCCAAAAGCAGGCACTTTTGAAGGTAAGCGCCACAACGTTTGGTCTTTGGGATCACATTTTAAATGACAAAAGCTAAAAGACTGATTAATCAAAGCGATTTTCTTTTTCCATCAGGTCAACTGTTTCAAACATCTACTGTTGGAAAGAACAAATCCAGGCAATATTTCCGTTCCCCACTCCGGTTCTAAGAAACCTGTGTGACATTTATAACCAGGGTATAAAAGCTCATTAATACTATATGCTGACCTATATAAAAAGGGTTATTGGCTTAACACAATAGGAGACACCCTTGTGGAAAACAGGCAAGGAAAGGAGAAAACGGCTCAAGATAAGCCATCTCTCCACAAACACTGGCTCAAAGGATGAGATCATTCAATGACAGTATTAAAAGTGGCCAACATTTTTCACCTCCTCTCTGCTCATTTAAAAACTATCTTAAAACCGCAGAATAAAAGCCCAGCGAACACCCCAGTACTTTTTAAAAGGTAATTCTCTCTCAAAGGGCTGATAGCAGGCAGGGAGTGGGAGAAAGGTTTATTTTAGTTGAGCTAATCTGACAGACTGGCACCTACTCAGAGGTGTCAGAAGAAGTCTGGCGCGTCCACGCAACCACCAAGAGCAGCAGTAAATCCTTAAGGAAGACAGGGCTGCCTATGTGTTATGTTCACTTTTTTAAATACTTCTCCTCTAGAAGTTTTGTTCTTTCTTTTCAAAGAGATGGTTTAAAGCAAGCTCCCCCATCAATGTACTCTGAAGAGCATTACTTCCACCACTTGACCTTGGGGTTTGCCAAGACCAGTTAATGCTCAAGGTGTCGTGCCCATGGGGAAGCACAAAACGCGAGTGAGAAATAACCTGCCTGCCAGCCTAAGTGGATTCCATATTTACACCCAATGCCTCCCCCGAAAACCATCCTTTAGCTTAAAGAACTGTGCTTTTTTTTTTTCTTCTTCCATATATGTACAGAGAGCAATCCTATCTCCTCTCAGGTTTTGTTTTTCTAGGTTGAAGCCTAGCTCTTCCAGCCTACTTGTACAAAGGCTGGCCAATCCTTCCACCATCATCCTAATTACCCTTCCTCGACCTGGGGCAGCTTAAACTCCTCTTCCTAAATAAAAGCAGGACACCTTCATTCTTTGCTGCTCCCAAATGATGAGGCCAAGCTTATAGAAGAAATTAATATCATCTGCCCTTAAGCACATGACATTCTCCTGAAACCAATTAACAGCAGAGGAAAGCGGTTCTTCTCACATAATAATCCAGTCCTCCCCCGGCCTTGCCAATGTCTGTCAGCTTTGGAGTTGGCAAATTTATTTAGCATGCTTATAATTCTTCTGTAAAGGCTGCTAATGAAAATATTAAATAAGGCCTGATTTGATCCTTGAGGAACTCCAGCAGCAGCTTCATACGTTCAGCAGAATGAAAAAGACAAACTCGCCATGATACAAGGTTATCAAGAATGACAGTATGAAAGACTTCAGTCTTTAAAGGTATTTTAACCACCTTAAAAACCCTTCTTGCAGGATACAGGATTACCATGACACAATCAAATTATGCCCAATTATCTCAAGTATTTTGAGCATTTGTGCCAGCCACCCACCCTGAAGAAAAACAGAAACTGAAATAAGACTGTTTGACACATACAGATGCAGCAAGACCAGTAACTACTTTTATTCAAACTAAACTGAGAAGGCGGCCATCGTCAACTTCTGGTTCTCCCGAGAGGTCCCTATCATCCACATGAAGATGCTTTTTTAGCATCACAAAACAGCTTGCAAAGCACAGATCCCCTGTGATACTGCAATTAACTCATTTCCTACACTGAAATCTCTTATCCAGCGAACAGCATTTTAATTAATTCTTTAAATATATATTCCTCCAATAGGTTAAACCTTAATTAAAATTAAAAGTGCTTGATAGCATCTTATCTGGTTACAGATGCTTTTTTTTTTTTTTAAATTTGCAGTCATGATATAGCAACCACATTAGAAGGGATACATATTTAATTTTACATTTTTTTCAGTTCAGCATAAAACTATGAAATTATTTCAATCTGCATTTACACTCACAGAATTTGTCTCCTGTTTCTGTAATAACTATTTTTGCTTTGTTTCAAACACAAATTTTACAAACCTGTTTTGGACTTCGCCCTGGGCACGTCTCTGACCATCAGAGATTTGCTGATGCTTAATCTCATACTTCAGTAGTTACTGCTTAATTAGAACCTCATTTAAAAGGAATTGAATAAAAATGGACCGCTTAATTATCATGAGACATGAAAGAGGCAAAAAGTTCTTTGTAATGCAAGCTGCTCCTCAGCAAGTTTTTATCGTGTTTATCGTGTAGACATCATACGTGACTGTACCTTCTATCTGTATTTCAGCTCTTCATCCTCTGATGCAGCTCTTCAGTCAGCACATCTGCCACTACACCTACATTCATCTTCACACAACTCTCCTGGCACCGGGGAACACCACGATCCCGCTGTTGGGAGACAGGTTCACGCAGTCCGTGAACACCACCAGACACTTCCCAGGCCCCACCTCATGCTTTATCTTATGTTTTACCTAAAAGGCCAGCACAGCAACCACAGGAAAAGCTCCAGCAATATCTTTTAGTCACGTAGAGTACGTGCAGAAGGCCTTTTTAAACCTACCAGAGTTTCTTACAGCTCTAAGCAGGCCTTCTCCAGGACTAGCACTACCCTTATATACTGACCAAAAAAAAAAAAAAAAATGTTTATCTTGATTCACTCTTAACTGCAGCCTTTTCTCCTTAGAGCCACCTAATTAAAGAAACCGATACATTTACAATACAAGCACAGAATAACCAAGTTTCCCTATTATATGCACAACTAAATACAGAATCGTTTCAGTACTTCCCCACCATCCTTGTTCAGGAACCATTTATGCACAAATGCCAAATTACGTTCTGTTGTCGGGCTTGGGCATCTGAGTATAATTTCGGCTTCCCGATAAATAACAAAATGTGCTCAAAACCAGCAATTTACTTGAGAAGCATTCACAAATTTCAGTTGTGTCTGAAACTACTGTCTAAAAGGTTTATTCATGAATTGTAAATTAAAGTGTTACTGCTCCATATTATGCAAATAGCCAAATTCTAGCATTGTAACAGAAGCAATGAGCTTGTTATCCTGTCAGTCCTGGAAGCAGACAGACACCTTCTTAACGTGTGATTCCCAAAAGTGCTTGTGCGTTGCCTTAACTGTACTAGTTTTGATACTAATGAAGGATTTACCACTGACTTAAGTGAGATGAGATTCACCCAACAATGAGCACTTCTGAAAAGCCGACCATTTATCTGTAATTCCGTATGCAAACAGTATTGTCATACTTAATAAAAATTCCCATAAGAGCATTTATATTAACAAATGCAAGATATCCAATGAAATTGAGCAAAAGAAAAATAAGATACCAGCTATGAGGATCTTCATAAAAATAAAAAAAAATAAAAATATCACAGGATGCATTCTGAAAACACAACAAATAGGCTCGTTCAGATATTCAAGAATTAGCTTTGGTTAGATAAATTATATAGCTAAACAGTTGCATGTGAAAAACAAGAGTACATGCAACTGCCTTAAATTCAGATCCTACACATCCCAACAGCCATCCTTTATGGAAAAATTACGCATATGGTGCGTGTGGGTGGACTGAGACCACGAAGGGATGAGTGTTACCTCATTGCAACTCCGTAACGCAGGCCAGGGTGGCGGGTTCAAAGGAAGCTGGGCGCTTGTCATATACATCAGCACATAAATCAGTGTATCGGCATCGGCAACTCAAGTCACGTGGATCCCATTCAATCCTACAAAGTTACCTCATCCTTGCACCGTTCAAGAAGGCGTCTTCAGACAGACGCTGCCTCCCACCCGCTCCTGTTCAGGGAACTGCCTGGACGTGAGGATGGGCTGTGCCGGGGCATGCTGATCGGCACGCCGCTCCACCCGGCATGCTGGGGCACGAGATCCCCTCCTCCCGCAGAGCCAACAGCACTGAACAGCAAGTCCAATACTTGCTCCATTTAAGATGCAGCCCTAAAAATACAGTACAGATGTGCCTCCTGCAACAGGCAATGGGATTACAGACGGACCATGTCACTAGGGACGGTTGCTCTGCTGCTACCACACAGTCTCCTGGCCTGCCGGGAGAGCAAGGCATAAATAAATCCAAGAATAGTTTTGCAAGCGAACAGGATTCTGACAGCAGGAACACACCCGAGACCCCAGTACAACCTACTGCATCCCGCAGCAGTTAGCGTTACGTTTGGTTATATTCAATCCTCTTTTTTTCCTCTTTTAAATTGATTACATTTTACAAAGAAGTACTCAGTTTTAATATATTTGTTCTTTAATCTTTTCCACTGCATTATGCTACTTCCTTTATAACTTGCGTTATAGAGCACCTTCCAACATCTGTGCGCTTTTGTTCAGAACAGAGGTTTCAAACGTTTCTGTCATGTTGAATCAAAATAGGAAAGAGCTAAACTCTGGTGTCTTGGGATACTAAAACATTGACAGTATTTGCACGCTACAGCTGAGAACAACGTACTGATGAAGCATCAAGTGGTATTTCTATCAGCAGACAGAGGGAGCAGAAATAAGGCTCAGACACAAGGCAAGGTACTGTTATGGAACTTGATAAGCCCCTTCTGTTTCCTCTCATTTTTCACAGCTATAAATTAAACATTCATCTATATAACTTGCTTTTGGGTTTGTTTTAAAAGCGGCTAACGGGGTTTGCACTGCTTGGCGGCTTCTGCACATTATGCATGAACAAAGCAGTTGCCACCGTCATTAGAACCACAGCGGCATCGGAGGTACCGTCAGAAACAGTTTTGAAAAAAGGATTATTTGCATGTATTTTCTTTTCTGAAATATCAACACACGCAGAGCTCTGGCCTGCAATCTAAAGGACACCAGGGAATTGCTTCCTCTTAAAATGCATTGATACTGCTCAAGTGAAAAGTTTTCTGCTGATGGGTTTTATGTGCATCTAAGCTGAGCCAAGCGAGCTCAAGACAATCTAGCAGTGCCATCATTTACCATGTTACAGCAAAATATGGCTTTTTGCTTGTTCCTAATTATATTCTCAGACTCCACAACAGATTTACCTATTCCCCATACCCTCTAATTGACAATGCTGTTATAATATTTAGTAACATATTTCCAAACCTTAAAAAAAAAAAAAAATACAGAAAAGGAACAACAAATGCAGAGCAAGAGGATATTGTCTGTGCTTCCACAAAGACTTGAGCTGAGTGTACTCACACACCAGCATAAATCAAACAGGCACAATCCCATTTAAATATGAGTCCTGCAAGGCTTTTTCATCAGTGCATTGTTTATGCTTTTGTCATCTTTTGACTAATTTTATTACATAATGCTGAGAGATTTACTATATTCCATTACAGCTCAGATAGTCATAACAGAATTAAAAAAGTTAATTTTGTTTCTCCTTTTTAGAAGCTTGAGAGTATATTACATCTTGCTGGTTTTCCATCAGCGCATTTTTTCTCAAATTCCTCTATTCTCCCCTCTTACCACTTTACATGATGAAATACATCCCCCGTGTACTATCGCTATTTTAAAAAGCATACCTAAGAACACTTCCATTCTTGTGTACACTGCCTCTCAAAAAATCATACAGTTTTAAATTTTTTAGCTGTTTCTCTCTTTTGCCCCAACCTATTTTTTCAGGGTCTCTGGTCAAGCAGTGATAGCTCAGCAGTTCAGCACTGACCTCACAGAAAAGAGATACAGAGCCACTGCCTTCATATTTCCCTGACTCGAAACAGCACAAATAATTCCACTTAAATTGGTGAGATACATTCATGGCCCATTTTTGAAGATGAGAACATAATTCTGCTGAGCTATTACTAACTTTTTGTCTTTTTTTATTGTCTTCCTTAAACAGCTGCTGCTGCACACCGCCAGAGGCAGGATGATGCTCTGTCCCGAGACTGCTGCGCATGGGAATGAATCACAACGTGCCCCGTCGCAAAGAGAGGAGTAGCACAAGGAATAAACCTACTGTTGAACATTACGGACACATTTATCTCCATTTCACCATTTAACTGGGGTTTGTTTAGTTTTTTTCTTTGTTTTATTCATGAGTGTTTTGTTCATATTTCTTAGTTCCTCGGCAGCAATACACAAAAGGGCCCAGCTAGGGTCCAGAAAATTGCCCAGAGCAAAGCAAAGGCTCCCGTGCCCATATCACCAAACTGCAGTCTTAGAAATTCAAGTCTGGTGTCCCAAATACGAATGTAAAAAAAGGGTTTTGGCCCAGAAGACAGCATAACGTGCATCACATGCAGAAGAACAGAATAAAACAGAACGACAGGAAGACAACTGTCACTGTACAATGTGTTGCACATACAGCTTGATGCACACAAAAAAGCCTATTAAAAAAACCTAGAAGCCAAGTTACTGATAAAAACACCTTCTGCGACACACGGCAGATGATATACCTTGGTCTTAAGGATTTTCTAGCCTTTTTATCTGCAACTTATTTCAAAAGGACCGCTGAGGGGGACTGGTGGTTCCAGACTAATTATTTCCAGATTGTGTCAGATTGTCCCACATACAGAAACGAGTGGCATGCTGAATTTTGGTCAGATCAAGGCGTGTCCACCAGCTGCTTCACAACCACTTAAAGAAACCCATCTGGATGCAATTATGCCTTTACTGCAAAGTTTTTGTTGGTTTTTTTAAACACTGGACCACAGAAATCATGTTCCTCGTTCAATTCCCATTGAAGTAAATAGGGCGGTTTCCGTAGACTTTGATGACTTTTGGGTAAGGTCCCATAAAAAGACGAAAAATAAGAACTCTTTGTCTACCAGGGAAAAGAGGTTAATCTCTTATCCTTAGAGGCTGCACATCAAAGAGCTCTGAAGTTGCACAGGATTGCTGATGTTTTTTAGGTGGCATATTACAATGTTCCAGTCATAGTTTAAAATGAAAAATATTTATATAAAATACATCTCCAAGACTAAGGACTTGGATTCAAAAAGACTAAGCTCTTCTCAGTGAGGTAGCAAGTTGTCAATTCAAAGAGATTAGCCTTTAAGTCAGAAAAAAATACAAAACCACTAATTTCATTCATGAATTTTCTTTTAATTTCCCTACAACTAAGATACAGCAAACCATTAACTGAGCAGGCTTTACTTTTATACCTTCAATTTGTCACAAAGCGTAGTAAGATGTATTCATACATATTTTATATCCAGTTGACGTAGCTAAAGGCAAAACTGTTTAAATGCCCTAGGGACGGGGGAATCCATTAAGCCCTTTTCCCAAGGTGAGAGTTACAGCCACCACGCACAAGGTTTTCAGCATGGTCTTCTTCCGGAGATACTAATCCCAAGAGGCACTTTGAAAGAAAATACTTGTTTGCCTGAAAGACCTCTATGAAATCTCACATCTGAATGCAGACGCAAGTTGTGCCATCTGTGGTAAAAGTGTCTTTGCAACAGTCAGGGCCAGTAAGCTCTTCAATAAAGAGCATAGTTTGTAAGTCACATGCATAACGACCACAGATGCATATTAAAAAAAATAAATTATTTCTTCTTTGGTCAAGCATCTACAACCAACAAAATCATTAAGGAAAGTGAGAAAGTTATAGTTTTACAGTAGTTGCTAGCTATCATAGGTGTCAATAATCTACAGACTTCACAGCTTTGCTTTTGCCCAGAAACATTTGAAGCGTCTTCTGATTTTCTATATAGCCATGATGCCCCAATCCCTGGAAGTGTTCAAGGCCAGGTTGGATGGGGCTTGGAGCAACCTGGTCTAGTGGGAGGTGGCCCTACCCATGGCAGGGGGGTTGGAACTAGATGATATTTAAGATCCCTCCCAACCCAAACCATTCTATGATGTAGGAGAGGAGCTGCCTTAATGAACCACATAAAGCGTACTGGAAAAAGAGGCTAGGGGCGAGACTTTGTTCTGCCTACTAAGAAGCTTCTCTGCCACTATTTTTCCTCCTTCTCACACACCCAATCTCTGAAGTAAATACACATTTCACCTATTCAAGATACTTATAATGAAATATGTAACAACACTATAGTCTACCTTTTGTTAGCACTGTGTTGGCAGTGTTGGTTTTAATTTTATTATGTTATAAAAATAAACACTGAGTAGGTTCAAACAAACATTCTTAGCAAAGCAGTTTTTCTTCAAAGTTTAAAAATCAACAAGTGGGAGAAGATCACCTTAGCAGCCTTTTAATAAAACTAGAATCCAGCCCACTTCTTTCATTAGCGATGGACCGATTCCTAACACATTATCATGCTGAAATACAAACTGCCGGCATTCTCCTCGGGCATGCCAGCAATGATGCGGCTGTTTCATTCTGAATATGACAACTGATGTTTTGCATAGGCTGGCTGAAAAAGGAAAGCAAAAACCAGTACAGAGAAAAAAAAATGTTCAGTGAAACATTTCAAGAGCACACATATAGTTGAGAATGTAATGAACTCCACAACTGGCATTAAGTGCATATTAGTAAAGGCACCATATATAAAATATTACATAGGAATTTGTAAAACCTGCCTACTTACATATTTTTAAGTTTCTGTAATTCTCATGCAATTCCATAACATGAAATAGCAATTAAATAAAGGATTAGGGCAAAGTGAAATTGCAATACTGAATAATACCATACATAATCGTTCACTTTTATGTGGCTTGTTCAAATCAGGCCATAGTTAGCAGTAACTGAAAGTTACCAGACTACGGGAAATTTGACGATGGTTTCACTTCTTGGTAAGAATTAACATCTTTCTTTTCACTCTAAAAACTTGGAGATTGATTGGTACCTGCACACCTCTCCTCTCTATCTGTTCTTCCAACTCTGTGAGAAATAAAAAATACTTTTTGCATACTGTAAAATTTAGCTAGGGCCTAGAAACAGGCGTGTAACAGTAGAAGAAAGACCAGTTGGACTTGCATAGACTGCAGTGCAGGCCAGGAGAGCAGGGAAGGAAAAGATGGGGTTTATTTATAAGTTCATAGAAGCTGCAGTAAAATTAACCTAAATTTTCAAGCATCTTCAACAGCCATTTACTGCATATGTCTTAATTTGGGGAACCCAAGTCTATAGTTTAGCATGTCATATTCTGGAAAAACTTGTACAGAAATTAGAAAGTATTGAAGTGGATTTCTTCTGATAGTTGGTAAGACTAATTATGTACTTACAGCATTAAATAATTTACTGCATGTATTTCCTAAAAAATGTTTCAATAGTTGGGGTTGAGTTTTTTTCCAGTGAGCAAAAGACAAGTACACAAAGTACAATAAAGTTGTGTGTGCAAATACTACAGGCCAATTTGTCAGAAAGCAAATGTTTTAAAGTCTAACAAGTGAATAAAATGTCATTAAAACAACAGATTTTGAGAAGCCGAAATGAGAAAATGCAAAATTGTTCAATAACCAAGGAAAGCATCACTGTAAAGAAAGCCCTAGTGCATGTAGCCACAATAGGTTTTATTTGCTTGTTTCTCTGCTGGTAGCAGTGTAATAATGTTGATGATATTCAATATTATATCATTTTTTCACATGTGTATCATAGCTGAAAACACAAGAAACTGCAGAGGATGAAACCACGTTACACCAAAACCATGAGAATTTTACCTTTGATTTGATGAAAACAGTATTTCACTCTGAGTTGAAGTGATTTGTCCCACGTGGCACAAGTTAGAAGCAGAGCTGCTGGTCATAATCCAAGTCACTTGACTCCTCTTCTCCTAACTTACTCTACCGGATCGCTTACCTGCCTGTTTTAGTACAGAACAGGGCACATGTTACCGTACAGATTAGCTCTGTTCCACTGTCAGTCATCTGTCCTCCTCTGAATTGAGTCCAATACTCCACGTAACTAAGAAATGACCGCAGCTTTCATATTTCACATGGGGAGCAGGAAATCAATACACACTGCAAAGAGCGCAGAAAATCCTTTAGCCTGACTGTGCTCAACTCACATTGGGAAACCTTTCACAGGTTTCTCAAGAATTGAATTCTTCAGTTTTCTCCCAAGCATTGCTGCAACCGATCAGAGCATCACTAAAGCTTCAGCAGAGTAAACGCCCCATAGGAAATGCGCTGACGATATCATGCAAATGCTGTGGCCTTTCCCACCCAAATCTGTACCCAACACTTTTCACTACTCTTGTCCGTAGAGCACAGGCATTTTGCTAAGGTTCAGTCATTTTAGTTTTTAGTGGTTATCTGTAACAGACCAAATTCTGCTTGAGTTCTCCAGATAAGCAGCTCCAGTCACCACAAGGAATTACTGACAGAAGAAAGCAAGCAGAACTTGCCCCAGTTTCCTTAACTGGCTAGATTGAAAATCTGTCCAATTAACCTTCTTTAAAAAAAAAAAAAAGCCTACTAATGCACTGAAAATTATAGCTCTACTGCACGTAGCACTAAAAGCCTCCCAGCCAAAGACTGCAAAAGATCCTTTAGAGAATAGTACTGGGGGTTTGGGTTTTCCCATTTACTTTTGGTCACTGTGGGGAAGCCCTTTACTCACAAGGGTGGGGTTTGAGGGGTTTGGTTTTGTTTTGCTTTTAAGAACAGCTGTGAATATTAATAGCTATATACATTCAAGATTAAAAAAAAAAACGGCTGGGAAAATTCACACCACAGGACAAAACTTACTGTTCAAGACTGTAACTTAATGTTAAGCATAAGTTTATCTGCTACTGGAACGTGAGCTTTGCAACACAAAAATAAAGTATTGAGATTAGCCAGTGCAAAACCACCATAACTCTCACCTCAGAGGAGTCCCTTCCCTGCACGGGATGGGGTCCGGTGCCCAAACGTCCTTACTGATACGTCTTAGGTACAGAAGATCTTGTTTTCTGTCAGCAAGCTGAAGCTACATAACAATTATCCTCCCTTCCCTGTAGCATCTACGTTATCCAAGTTCTCTGATGTCAGGGGACTGCTTTCCACTAGGTTCACAAAGGTTGTTTGCTTTTGCCTCTTAAAAAAAGACAAACTGGTAAATTAATAAGAAAATTTTAAGTAGGGAATGCAAGAAACACTGTGCATTCTTCAAGACCGATTGAGCCCCACAAAACCAACTCTAAGAGACTGTCAAAGAGATAATAAAAGCTGGCAAGCTTCTTCTTGACTTCAGCTGCCCCTTGATGACATGAGAGAGAGTTTTCATTTTTTCTCAAGACAGTGCCAGTTACGCTTCAATGCTTTTGAGTGCCAGCGTTATTAAAGGCTATGTTGTTACCAGCTCGTATAGCCAGTGCAAAATTAATATTCAAACTGAGAAGATTGTCACAGTTGCTCCACCAGAGTTTGCATACAAGGAAAACAAGTGTTACAGAACAGGAAAATTACATTAACTGTGTTCTCAAATTGCCGCTCTGAACATTGCATACTAATGTATTAATATTTGTTTTTAAAATAAGCATCTGCTACTGGAAGACTGGAAGAGAGCATAAAAGCTACCCAAAGCGACAAGATAGTTCAGGGAACAGAAGGCACCTGTCCGTCCCTGTAAGGTGACAAGGACATTAAAAACCGAACCTAGTTAGCACAAGGCCAAAGCGAAGACCTTTCACAAGCGACTGGAAAGAAACAAAGCTTGGAAATTGTTTCAGACCCAATCTTGTGGGCAAGTGTTTAAATTACAGATCAAAGCCAACTCTCGATTTCATAGCAGCTGACAGATTCTGAGTGTACGGGGAGAAAACAGAGATTTTCCTTCTTACTGTCAACCTGGCCACCTGAAGTCAGGCCGCAGCTGATACTGGGATTGGAGATGGATGAGTTAATCCGTATTTTAAGGGTCTCCCATTCTCTGTCCTCCATCCCACATAACCTTCCTGTGCTTAGTGTCTCTCTAGCCCAGTAGTGAAAGCAGCAAACACGTGCACAGAGCGTGCATGACTGTAAGCTGATAAAAAGCTGCTAAGCTAACTGATGGCAAATCTGACCTCGCTAAACAGCTTGACAGGAATTTAAGAAGGTAAATATTATTACTTCAAGGAGTAGGATTCTCATAGATATCCCATTAAACTTTACGAACAGAAAACCACGACAGGGTTAAGGCAGAAGACAGAGAGCAGGAAGGTGATGGGCACCTGTGACATCAATGACAGAATTATTCAGGGGGAACAGGTACATACAAAATATAAACCAGCTGCTTTAATTTTTAATAACATGCTGAAAGCTCCGAAGTCGTCCGAGTAAAAAGCACTTCAAGATCATCCTACTTCACTACTAATGTTTCCCTTAACTGCATTACTAGTTTTTGTGCCAAGACACATCCCAGCACCGCTTCCATACTTGACATCACCTCCATCAAGAAACTTAAAGTCCAGAGCCAATATAAGGAGGTAAAAGCAATCTTATTTCCACACAAGAAGATTCTGTTCTACATTATATTTCTTTTAGAAGCCTCTTTTTTAAATAAGTGAAATTAAATAAGCAATCCAATAGTTCACACAGAGCAGTGCGGAATTCCTGAACACCACCTTTCCTGTCTTCAGGACAGCACTATAATTCAGCCATGGTCCAACTAAAAATTACCTGATTCAGTTCTATTATAACACCAAGTCTTAATACTTATATTTTTTAAATAAGTAATTTATGACTAAGTGGAACAAGAGACTGAAAGGACTCAAGCATGGCTAATTTGGATGATTCACATATACTTATGTGTATTATTCAAAATAGTAATATTTTATCTAAAAATAGGTTAAAAATTATATTCCAGAATTCTAAGCTAAATACGTAAATTTGCTCAATTTCCCCCTTGTAAGAAATACAATGCAGCAGCTCTTTCAATTTTATTGAAAAGTTATAATTAATATTTAGCAAGCCCAAGAGCAATTTCTCATTTAAAGCAGCAAGACTGAAAATTTACCTGTCATCCCAAAAAGAATTGTTCCAACATACTAAATTCTTTTATTGATAAAGCACAAAAGAGCTTTTTTTTAATGACAAGCCACCAGGTCAGTAAACCGCTACCACAGGTACCATTATTCTCACCTAATGCCACTGGAGAGATGGAGAACAGCAGTGGAAGTTATCGCTCTGTGGCTGTACTCTAGGGAATTTACAGTAGCACAAGTAAGTTATTTTACATTATTCTGAATCAATTCTATTTTTCTTAGGGACAATGTTGTATAAAAATCCAGCAACAGAAAAGCCAGACCCATAATTGCGCTCTCCAAGGGAATGAATGCTTTGTAACACAGAGACAGATGGCTTCGTTTCATATGCTGCACTCCCCCTTTTTCTAAAAGTTCTGCTGCGATCTTATTGTATGGGCTTTTTAACTTGCTTGTTTGCATCTGGCGTCATATTTTGTGAGCTGTGGAGCTGCTGAATAGAAAAAAAACATTTATTTTTCGAGATGGGAACAGATTTTGCCCATTTATCATAATGATCCTCTCAATTGGGATACAGCTATTTTCTCATTAAGAAAAATTCAAAGTGTAACATGATTTTATTTCTCTGCAGTCAACAAAAGCACAATGGAGCATTTTTTAACAACAGAATAATGCCTCTGGATCAATAAAGGTCACAGCTACACAGGTAAACTACCTCCAAAATGTGCTAGGTGGCCTTTTGTCTCCGAATGAACCTGTCCATGTTCACAGCTAATTGGAATAACCTGGTCTCAGCCAAATAAAACAACCTTCTACCACTGTGTAAGAGCTGCAGGACCCAAGCTGAACATCAGATTAGTATTTCCCGTAATGGTCTTGTCATCTGTCTCACCTTTACTTGCTTTAAAATAATCACATGCAGTTTATTTTGCACGTGCACTCCATTTATGTCATTGGTTTCCACATGCCCATGAGCCATTAAAGACTCTTGTTAGATACAAAAATTTAAATAAAAAAACCCAGAAATTAAATACCACAAAGAGTTTTGCTATCAGTTTCAAGGCAGAGCAGCTCCTTTTAGAGAAATCTAACAGTTTTGCCTCTGCAAACCTCCTTCCTCCCCTTGCACCCATCTGTCGAGCCACAGCAATCCTGCGTGCTCCCTCAGCAAAGCGCCACGGCACCATTTTCAAGTGGTTTCATACCGGAGAGGATGCACCCTTTGGCTATCAGCACTGCAGCTTGTTGCAATTTATTTTTGGGGCCCAAATTCCGCTTCTCCCCTTGACCTCCACTACCCTAGAAAACTGATTTCCCTCCCCAATAGCTCATGCTGCCGTGGTACCCAGACGCTTTTGAGTTTGCTGGGATAGATACGCTAGAACTATTTGGACGATTTCTCCTTCTTTCCTCTCGTCTGCCCTCAAATCCCAGGAAAACCAGCGTGTTCTGCCTTCACAGCGCTATTAGCACAAAGTGCCCTCTGGAGACACGGGCAGTGATTTACCAGGGAGCAAATATCACATGTGTGTTCTGCGCGTGCACGCATGGGCACAAACCCCTTGCCGGCAACGAGGAGGAAAGGTTTCACACTGACCGCTCCACAGAAAACGCCAAATTGCTTTCAACAAAAATTTGCATAAAAAACTGGAAAGCTGTCTTCTCCTTTCACCCCAATTTGCGTGCCTGTTTTTATGATGTTAAAACACAGAGTATTTTGAAATCTTGTTAGATCCCATAATCTCCACCCCCATCACGGCTCAATATAAGCTCCACGAACAGTTTCAACTTTGACAAAGATAAATATTGACAAAGATAACACTTTGGAGCCAAGAAAGGTGTAGAAAACTCACTAGGCATAACAGCAGGCAAGAAGTAGCCCGGTGCAAGAGGAATAATCCACACGAGCTGTGGCAGAGTCTCGCCTTCTCGAACCAAGTATAGCAAACGGGAGAGTCTGACAGTCTGACACAGCTTGTAAATAGAGATGTTACTCAGATATACTAAGTAAATAATACAAAAAAACATATTTCCTTAGCAACTGTAAAAGTAAAAAGTTTATTTATTGCAAAGAAAGAGGAAAACTTTGATTTTACAGCAAGTCCCACAACAACTAGGTATGAAGCTTACGCAGAGTACGCTGTAATGTCCAGATTTCATAGTCAGTATTTCAGCTAGTATGACAAAAAGCAATTGAAGCGTCGCTAAATCACATGTCTTTCTCTCTCTACATATATATCTAGCTATATAAAAATTTTGTGCACAGCATAAAGTCCCCAGTAATGCTGAAGTCCCACTTTGATAATTTTATTTTTAATCTCTTTCCACCTTACCCTCTCAAATCAAATAGAGGACGTGTCAACTATCAGGCTTAATTTCTGTTCTCATTAGCTTCTACATTATGCAGATGTCAGGTCAGGAAAAACTGTATCAGATAACCAAAAATTAGTAATAATTAACCAATAGCACTGCAGATTGCCCAAAGAGACCTATTCCTTCCAAGTGGTAAATTATTTTTTAATTATCCCATCGAGATGGAAACTTCTAATTGCAAATACTCTAAGCGAGCAAAAAAACGTACACTGGGGAAATCCCATATTATTAGCAACTGTGCAACTTTCTACACAGATTTTGCAAATAACAATAGATCTTTTTCAATTAAAAAAAGAATTTCCTGGAACACTTCTTCATCAATGCAGATAAGCCTGAAATTGAAGTGCGCGAGGAGGATAATGGAATTGACAATTCAATTTTTAATGTCCAAATAAACAATTTTTTTCTAAGTCAACAAAATAAATTGGAGCCAGACCTATTTAGAAGGTGCAGATATAAGAAAATGAAACGGGTTTTGAGCAGCAGACATATTTTATTAGCTTAACAGTAGATGACGTCAATATACACCTATTTATTTTGCACTTGAGAGGCACTTCATTTGTTCCAATACAATTTTACAGATTCAGAATCACTCCTGAGCCCTTTATCCCGCCTTTCCATTACAGGGAGAAAAGATATTATTTAGTGCCTGAGAACTTCAAGTTTTTTCCAGTACCCACAACCGTCGGACTAACAGCTCCTCACACACTAAAAGAAAGGAACTAAAAAAGCCCCAAATTCCCACTGGATCTCCAATAGCACCACAGCAGTCAACATTTTGGAAACCACATGTTTGCAACCACTATTGAGCACGGCAGCTTTAAATATCCACATAGTTTTGCTTTCAGTGGTCAGCAAAGCAGTATAGCCGTCTGCTGCCATCCCCTAACCTTGCCCAGCCCCCAGGACAAAAGAGAGGGGAAAAGCAGCTCTGACACTTGTTTCTTCTGGTTCAACCGCAGAACCAGGGCTCAACATCCCTCACTCCACGCCCTAACACGGGACATGGTTTAGTGGTGGTTTTGGCAGCGTTAGGTTAATGGTTGGACTCGATGATCTTCCAGTTCTATGATTCTAACAGTCCTTTAGCTTGGTCTTACAGGGAAAGATATGAGTTCCCCACCTCTCCTCAGCAAACCCAGCTACCTCTTCAGGGGACAGGCTGTAACTGTCCCTCAAACTGGGCAAAATTAGAAGTACACATTGGTATCCTGAGCATCACTTTTAAGATGTTGCATCTAAGTAGATGATCACTGATTTCTTCCTCCCCACCTCCCCCAAAGAAGAAGCAGAAGACAGAAGTACAAGTATACCTTTAGCACATTGATTTCTGAGGCCAAAACGCCTTGCAACAAGCATTTAATAAAAACATCGGCTATAAAATCCTAATGGCTAATTTGTCACTTCAACATTTCATAACAAGCATTATCAACCTCTCCCAGGATCACAACAAGCGAGGTTAGTACTAATGCGGTTCAGCCACAAACATTTCTATTAATAAGGCTCATGCACACATTTTCTACCTAATCAGCCATCTGTCACCAACTGCAGACTTGCCTCAAAGTTTGAAGGGTAGAGGAGAATATTATGCACTAAAGTTAGAAAAATCAAACATCCTATTTCGTGGCTGCATTTTTTTTTTTAAACTAATGTCTTCGCTGCTGAAAGTTGGAAACAGTACCTAGGTGCAGAAGGTGCACAGATTTCAGCTCTGTGGGTGCAAAATATAGTTTAGAGGCCAAGTGAAAGCTATAGTCAGCATCCAGTGAACTGCTGGCCTTGCACACAGCCATAGTGCAGGAGGAAAAAAGTCAAGTGTGTCTCCTGAGACAGTCTTTGGGTAAGGCAGGGCATACAATAAGTATGTACAGGTTAACAGCCTTTATTTTGGGCTCCCAGACGTTTGGGAGCACAGTAGTTTCTGAAAGAATGCCAGTAAGACGTAGTAAGCTTTCTGAACATTCAGCCTACTTTCTTACCACCTTCATTCACATTATTTTAAATTTTGCATCCAAACTCAGGCCAAAATGGCTGACCGTAAACCCCATACCTCCAAAAGAAATCAGGATTCTCCTCTAAATCTGCAGCCAACATTATCAATCCTCAGCTATTTTTGAGGTTGCAAAAGGCAGGACAGTATGACTGCTACATCCATTTGGCAACTCTTTGACCCAAAAGTTAAGTTATTATAATAAAAAAAGCTCAAAAATATAGAGTTTTCAATTCCAAGTAGTAATGAGCAATTACCCTTTGCAGAATTTTCTAAAAACCACTTTAATATGCAGATTTTTACCTATCCTCATTCCCTCAGTGCCACCCCTGCTTTTCAAACCTTTGTCCACGAGAGAAACAAGGTCATCGCAAAGAAGTCACCATATGGCAAAAACCCTGCTGTACACAACAGCCCCGTTTTAGCCCAATACCGCAAGCGTGACATTTAGATCCAGGCCATCTAACTTGTCCCCACTCTCGCTGGAGTGCTTATTTTCTCATTAGGCTATTAGAGGAGAAAAAACTATCAAGAGGCAGCAGCCAACGTCTATGATCTGACCTAAAACCACACAGGCTGAAACATCTGTAATTAATTGGCTATTCGGTGTATTGTCCGACACATGAGCAGAAGATATGTTAATTGGAGAGGTCCTTTCAACTCCAATTTGTCCAGCTCCCATGGTTAGAAAAGACCCCTGAAGTCAGAGCAATTTTTTTGATTGTCATTACTGTTATTCCAGTTCAAAAGTAGCCCCAAGAAAGCCTACAGAATGAAACGAAAATTTGATTTTATCTGCATCAGATTCTTCCTCTTTCATATAAGCTTTAATGTAGCTCCTAATTACGCACTGCTATTTAAGGGAAAATTAATGAAATAAGAATAGGCCTCCAGACGAAGATTTTTAAAGCATGTGTCAGTGACACAAAGTTTTTTGTCGTGTTAACATATTTAATTGAGAGAAGAGTGGCAGAAACTTGCTAGAAACACAGATGACCTCTTACTCTGCTTCAATGCATCTGATATTTTGTGATCAGATATACCAATATATTGAAGATATCAGCATGCTTTTTCTCCCCTTCCCCAAATACAAACCAGAGAGAAAAAAAATGCCTACAGATTGGGGGGTTTTTGTTATTTCTTTTAAAGGAAAAATAAGATGTTATCTGTTGCCCTTTTAAAATGTATCCTTTTACTTGAAAACACAAGCCTTTCTCTCCAGCTGCACGCAAGATATAAAACATGCATTTAAAGTGCCAAAGTCCGTGAGCCCATTTCAGAATAGGAAAGGCTGTATTTGCATTTACAAAGACTACAATGTATTCACCAAGTAAAAACCAAAGAGTTTTTCCTTTCAAAATTTCAAAAAATAAATAGAAATTTGATCAGAGAAAGACATTTCTTTTTCCTAGCATTTTAAGATTGAAATATTCACTAAAACCCTTTTGACAGAGTTGAAAATTATGTTCATTTAATAAATTCTTTACTCAGCACTACAGTTATCCTTTGAATACACCAATTATATGATTAAGCACTTCTCAGAATGCTTTGGACAAAAAGACACATTACAGTATTGTTGCTCCAGTAAATGCAACAAAATACATATTCTTTCTGAATATGGACACTGTTGATCTGTAATTGCAAAGCTGCCTATAAGGCTGACATTTCACCAGAAAAATTGCTAAACACACAATTATTTTAACAAGAATAAAATACTCCAATGCTAATATCTACAGCAGCCTGCATTTGACAGAGAAGGGATCAAGTCTCTCAGAGAAGTCTTGTAATTTCCAATTAGATTTGTGCCATTTGCATCACCGCTGTGACACCAGATGCCTCTCCCATTCGGAATTGTACTTTGACATAGTTATTTACAAAAATAATAATAATTTTCACCAATTAGTTTTCCTGCTTTCTAGTGCTGCTGCCCTACTTTTACATTGTTACTGCAATTTACCACTGAAGTAGAAACCTGAGTCAAGGAGGAGAAGAAATAGATTTCATTCTCCTTCCTTTCTGTCTCAATGTATTAGGTTTTCTCAATTTTCAGTCTTTTTAAAACGGCTGCATTTCCTGATCAACTCATGTTAAACACGCACCAAAAACAAACCACCGTTCAAAAGCTTAAGAGCTAAGCAAAGAAAAGTCTAGCAGAAGAAAATAAACCAAAGCCCCAAAATGAATACAATTAGATACATCTATTAACATTTACTCTTTTCTCAGCTGAGTGGTAAAAACCGGTATAAAGCAAGAACTTTGTTTCTGGATACCACAATATCTTGTTTTATTAACTGAAGGAGAGGAGGCAGAGGGATGTCCTCACGTGTGTGTCGAAGTAGTTAAAAAGATGGAGTGCAGACAGAAGTACAGAGCACGTGGCCAGTTCTCAAGGCCAAAGTAGTATCATCAGTGAAATCCCAAAGGCATGAGAGCTAGGGCTTGTCTTCTTCACTGTTCACAGGTGATCTGGGGAGGAGGTAAAACGGGGACGTGATGAAGTTCACCGACTGTTTTCAGCATACAGCACTAGAAATCTTCCACCCGCAAAGGTGAAGCTCTTATAGGTGAGAGCAGCACAGAGGAGACTGCTAGGGTCTGCTTTTCCCCATCTTTTCCAATACAGTGATTAGGCAAAATTCAATGCAACTAGCAAGGAGCAGGTTCAGAAGAAACCAGTGTATATATAGTTAAGCTATAGTACAGTTTGAACAGGCTCAAAAAGTGACTGGATAAATTCACAGCAGAAAAATGACAAATAATAAAACCAGAGAGACCACCTGTACTCAAGCAGTCTCTAAGCTACCCCTCAGAGGAGGCTGAAAGAGCACTCCAGGAAAATACGTTACTGCATGCTCACTGCTCAGCGTCCCACTGCAATCAATCATAGATGGACCAGGATAACCCTTCTCACGTCTTTATTAAAAATGAGACGACTAAAACAAGAGAACACCATCCCTCGAGGTAAGGGCTTGCCACCACAAAGTCTGCAAGCAATTGAAATCAAGGCTGGGAGAATGAATCCACTTGCCAGGACACAACGGTCAAGGAAGGATTTGTATGTGAACCTCAATTTCTTTTGCACCTTCCCGTATCATTTGACTTCTGTCTGAACAGTCAATTATTCTAGTTTATAGTATAATAAAATCTTTTATTTTTTACCTGTTTCAAAGCCTTCCAGCGTTCATCGGAGCCTGTGCAGACCCACCTCGAAGCTCTGCCCAACAGCAGGACCCTAAAACCTATTTCTAAAACCAACATGCCTACGGCTTTAGCTACAAACCCCGCAAACAACAACAACAAAAAAAATCAAACACTAACGGTAACTTTTAAATGCATCTCAACTTCCCCTTAATAGGTTTTTCCAGAAGAAGAAAATTAATACTAGTTATACAATCTCTGCCAAGTGCAACCCAGCCTGTCCCTTGGTACCACTGTCTCCAAAAATCTGAAGGGTGGATTTAATGAATGAAAATTTATGATGGAACACCGCAAGGAAAAGAAGAGAGGAAAAGGGAGAGAAGCAACTTTAAAGCTTGATTACTTAGTGATGAATACCTAAAATTTATGTAGATCTATGAGTAATTTCTACCCCATCTTAAATCAAGGGACGATAAAAGGTAGCTGATTTATTGCTCTCAAATTTTTGTTTCACTTTTATACAAACCATCTAGAACCCACCTTCACATTCCATTATGTAAAATAAAATTTCATGGAAAAGCGTATCACGTTTTCCTATGTCAAGCATGTTTGGAAAAAGCTTCACCTGACACACCAAGTGAGGTACAGGGCAAGGTTCTCCATTTGGGGTACCAACAACACCTTCATAACAAGTCCTGAAGCTGAGCTGGTTTTTCCACAGTTGCGGAGGTTCCTGGAGAGGCCGGACTCGGTTTCTGCTCTTCCCCACTTCTCTTGGGAAGAAATCGGAGAAAGGAGCTGGCATGAAAAGCCAATCTAACATCACTCCTCCATGAGATTAGGGAGAAGTGGAGCAGAGCAGCAGGGAACCAGAGCGAAACAGAGCATTTGGAGCTAGAAAATCGAAAGCGCTATCGATATACATGAGAGGATGTAAGCACGTTCAAGCCTGATCAACAGTGAAAGGAGCGCAGGCAACGGTAGCAGGTTAGCAAACACATATTTTGGGAAAGGTTTAGAATACGTGAAGTATAAACTGCCAGATTATAAGGAAAGAGAGAATGAAAAGTCTGATTAAAATAACTTGGAAGGCAGAAAAATGGAAGACATCACTGACAAAGAAAAAGACCGCGAAGGGGGAGTAAGTACACAGCAAGACAAGAGTTGAAGTAAAGAGAGATAAATAGAAGATGGTTTAAGATAGAGAGTGAGTACAAAAAACAGGGAGTGGATACAAAAGTTAAAAGTATACCTGTTAAACTGCTCAGATCCAACATTATTGTAAAAACCAATGCACTACAACGGTAACCTGCAAAGACCCGGGTCACAGCCCCAGGGCTCTGCTAGAACTTGAGAAGATACTGATTTGGATGACACGCGAGCCTCACTCAAATCACCCGAGACTCCTGTCCCAGTGACCTGCCAAGTCTTTTCATGCAGCCTACACAGTTACAGTCACTGGCTACCTGGTTATTGGGATATAACAGAGATAAATTTAACACAACAAAACAAAAAATATGAAGGAGAGAAAAATTGCCATTATCAAAAAAAAACAAAAAACAACTAGTTGTAAGAATTGATGTAAAACTGTCCAAAAGGCAGGCATGTTTCAGACCAAAACAAAACCGATCATTTAAACCTCAATTGAACAACTGGCTGGGAATCAGAGACACTTGCACAGGCTATCTGCCTTCAGCACACTGCAGGAAAACAGCCGTAAAAGCTTCCCAGCTTTTCCTGTGCACATAATAATGGAATGTCTGATACCTGAGGGACGTAATGCTTATTCAGCAAAGTCAGGGTGGGGAAAATGAGAGAGATGCCCAATGGCTTAATGTCAAACCCAACCACTTCCACGAATTTGAGGGTTTTTTTCTGAGAACTCCAGTGCCACAGGAGATTTTTTTCAGAATAACTCAAGAAACACACACACAGAGTAGCTTGGCCTCACTCTTACATTATGTTTTCATCATCTGAAATCTCTTGAGAATTTTCATTGAAAGCATTTTTTAATTCTTTACAAATCTCTGAAGTATAGCTCTATAAGAACATTTATTCTCTTAGGTGAAAAGGTTTATAGTCTGACTGCTGCTTATCTTCCAGCAAACACCTGACTGTAGATGCTGCCGAAGTCCTGTACATTACATAGCAATCTGTAATTTAAAAACTCCGTGGCTGAAAACATACACTCATGGAGCTGCATGAGGATTGGGAAGGCGGGGACTCTCCGAACCAGAAAGGAAAAGGTAGAGGTGAGACACAATCCAGGTTTACAAAGCAGCACCGGCAGTGGAGAGGCTGAAAACACAACACAGAACTGAAGAGATTTAAAACTACGAAGAAGCCCATTTAAAAGAGGTAAAATAATTTTTCACCCAGCAGGCAGAGGCCCCCCCCCCCCCCGAGCTTGCTGTCATGGGGGGTGGCAGGACCAGTCTGCAACATCGGGTCAGAGATAGTCTTAGCTACCTTTGCGCAATCTTCTCTCTTAACTTGCCAAAAAGAGAGCAACTGAGGAATTCAGGTTAAAGACCTTCCCGTGACGGTGTGGGGAAAGAAAAAGCCATCAGAGGTGCAGTTCACAACTCCTCCTTGTACATCCAGAGCTCATCACCTATCACCAGCTAACATCCAGGCACAGAGTCCTGCGAGAGCCGTATGTCCCCACCATATGTCCAGAGAAACACTGACTTGAGGGAGGAACTGACCCGTCTTCACGACGACACACTACTGCTGCTACCGTCACGGCTCCTGGAAAAACGTATTTGCACTGATCAATTAGGAATACCAGGATTTAAACTTCAGTTTCTTGTGCAGCAATAGAATTAGGTTACTTTGATTTGATTCAGACTAAGATTTCTACCAGCTTTCTAGCTTCTTACATGTGTATTTCCTAGACATAGGCATGCTAAACAAAGATGCCAGGTTAACAGATGGAAGGGAATAAAATTGATGATCTTGGAGCTATTTCTGCTAAATTGACAAGCCCATTTCTACAAACTAGGTATTATATACATCATACAGCCAACAAATTAAGTATTTTAGTCCCCAGACCTAACAGACAGAGCTACCCAGAGAAATGAGGCATACTGTTATCTTTGAATGTCTCAGAGGAAAAAAAAAAAGGTACATTCATAACCACCTAATTTACAGCATTACAGATGCAAGACCTCAGATTTTTATGGTCTTAGTCAATACTTCTCATAGGTAATAAATCTGCTTCAATAGTTTGGTAAAGGAGTTAATTCACGAAGCCAAGAGTTCCCATAACACATGAACATGCTGCAGCTGTTTTATATTCAGGGGTTTGTGCAATATTGTCAATTTTCCTCTGCTTTGTTTCTTCTGCTTTTTCCCTCGGAAGAATAAAACTAACTGCAAAGTGAAAAAAAATAAATCATACCTTAACTACCTTGAGAAATATGTTGGCGTGACTACAAAAGCCAAGCAAGCTTGAGGGATATAAGGTCTTGAGACACACAAATTGACACAGCTATTGAAAAAACTCCCCAGATTCTCCTCAGGAATATCTGAGGAGAGAAGATTCCATGAAATTTCATGACATCGGAGAAAACAATCGGGTATACCAAGTGTCAGAAATTTTCACAAATGAATACAGAAAACGTCTGATAAACTTTGCCCTCAGAAAGGGAAATGGAAATTTCTATGCACGAGCAGGAACGAGACCCAGGGCCACAGCCAGTGCCGTTTCCCCTATTCCCTTAGGAATTACAGAACATTAGAGAGAAATGAGAAATTTTGATGAATGACAAAATGTATGAGTGAAAGAGCCTAGAAACCATGTGGAGAGATCATGAACTTTATAGCATTAAGCTTTTTAAAATCTCATCTTCCTGCACACACACACACAATATCAAGTATTCAGTAGATTTTTAATAACACACACATTGTTAGACATTTTTAACTTTTTCCTCCAGAAATCATTTGCGCAAACAGCAACGATGCTCTTAAACATATTAACAACTACTAGTAACGACCTTATTTTGCTTTTAAAAAGTAAAATATGAAATCCGTATTATTTTTGCATTTTCTAGAACTCTAGCTACTGGCAGTCTTTGGGAGTTCCATCCTCTAAAGTTACTCCAAGGTAAGAAGTGGAAGATATTGGCCGAGACAGCTGGTTTTCATCATGCTTTTGAAAATGGTTGTATCAAGAGAGAGAAACCAGGCCTAATAAACAACCTTCTTCATTTTATTCAGTTTGGAAGCAAGTACACCGAACAAGAGCGGTAGCAATTAATGTTAGTCTGAACTGAAACAAGCCTTCACACTCAGAAGTTCAGCTGCAACCAGGGTCAAAAAGAGCAGAAAAAGAGTATTTGCGTAGCACAGTGATCCGTGAAACTAAAATCAAGGCAATAAATAACATCTGTGCCTGACCTATAGTCCTTTATAAAATAATAGCAAATGGTTACACTTCTAATTGATAAAAAAAGTATTAGATCATAGAACAGGCAAAACTGTTGCCAGTGTGAACTTTTTTCCCAGGGAAAGGGACTTTTGTGACCATTTCTCCCTGTACTTAACTTTCAAGCTTGTTAAGCAACTTCAGAAGCACAGAGATTAAAGGTATTTAGTTATATGTTTGGCAACAAATCAGTGAGTCGGTGTAGATTACAGAGTCCTAGGTTAACATCTTGCCTGAAAAAAGCACCAGTTTTACAAAGCAGCACACACACACCCCAGCGTCAGCCAGGACACAGAGACGTCTTGCCCAGCCAGTAGCCAGGCGACAAAGAAAAGAAGGAAGGGTATAAAGGTGACATTTGGGGACACAGGGAGGGAAAAGTGCACTCTGACATCTGGGTATAAGAACATATTTATCTTAATGCCCATCTACACAGACACTCTGAGAAATTCCTGGACACTTTAGACCATTAAGAATCAGAAAACTGGTTTCGCTCTTCCAACAAAGCACAGACTACAGAGAACACCAGTGACGAGTGGCATTCCTCAGGGGTTGGTATTGGTCAGACCAGTGCTGTTTAACATCTTTGTCCGCAACGTGGACAGTGGGACTGAGTGCACCCTCAGCCAGTCTGCCAATGACACCAAGCTGTGTGGAGCAGCTGACACAATGGAGGGAAGGGATACCATCCAGAGGGACCTGGACAGGCTTGAGAGGTGGGCCCATGCCAACCTCATGAAGTTCAATAAGGCCAAGTGCAAGGTCCTGCATATGGGTCAGGGCAATCCCATGCACAAATACAGGCTGGCCGGAGAATGGATCGAGAACAGCCCTGAGGAGAGGGAGTTGGGGGGTGTTGGTGGATGAGAAGCTCAACATGAGCTGGCAATGTGTGCTCGCAGCCCAGAAGGCCAAGCACCTGCCAGGCTGCATCAAGAGAAGTGTGACCAACAGGTTGAGAGAGGTGATTCTGCCCCTCTACTCTCTGGTGAGACCCCACCTGGAATACTGTGTCCAGCTCTGGAGCCCCCAGCATAAGAAGGACATGGACCTGTTGGAGCGGGTCCAGAGGAGGGCCACAAAGATGATGTGAGGGCTGGAGCCCCTCTGCTGTGAGGACAGGCTGAGAGAGTTGGGGTTGTTCAGGCTGGAGAACAGAAGGCTCCAGGGAGACCTTATAGCAGCCTTCCAGTATCTGAAAGGGGCCTACAGGAAAGATGGGGAGGGACTCTTGATCAGGGAGTGTGGCAATAGGATGAGGGGTGATGGTTTTAAACTGAAAGAGGGGAGATTTAGATTGCATATTAGGAAGAAATTCTTTACTGTGAGGGTGGTGAGACACTGGCAGAGGCTGCCCAGAGGAGCTGTAGGTGCCCCACTCCTGGAGGTGTTCAAGGCCAGGTTGGATGGGGCTTTGAGCAACCTGGTCTAGTGGAAGGTGTCCCTGCCCATGGACTAGATGATCTTTAAGGTCCCTTCCAACTCTAACCGTTCTGTGATTCTATGATTAAACTTGTCAGGCCAAGACACAGTTCTACTCAAAGACAGACGTTTGTTTCTCTTCATACGTGTCTGTTGAAGGGGATAAAAAGCAATCAGTAAAAAAATCTGGTGACCCTCTTGTGCTATATAAAGCATGAAATACACAGGTTTCCTCTCGTTTTGTGACACAGTGCAACTGGAAAAAAATACTATTCTTCGTGACTGAGGGATTTTTCCCTCAAGTCAATAGTAAAATAGAAGCTTTAAACAGGTTCAAACAATTTAGCCAAGATCATTATTGAATTTTTTTCATCTAATCAGGATCCAGATTTTACAATGTTTTGACTAAGTTTTAATATAGATTACTGTGAGAACTAATCCATTTCAAGTTTGCCCATCTAAAGATCAATCCAAGCTTAGTGACTACAGGAGCAAGAGAAAAAATAGCCAATCTTCTACTATTTCTTCTCCTTCCTTTCTCTCAGAAAAGAAGCATTTTATATTACCCATTACACCTTGATTTTACCATCCTTTTACATACTGCAAACTGTTGACTGGCTAACTTTAAATGTTTATAGAACAAGTTGACTTATATATACAATTCCCAAAACATTTGAAAACAAAAAGTATGTACACAATTAACATCTCTCTGATGTTTAAGAGTCCAAGATATATCAAATGAGCATAAACTCCAGGTGCTACTATCTAGGACCCTGTAAGACCGGTAAAAGAGTAATTCCAATATAATTGCTGAGAAAGTTAAAATATCACAGGTTTCTAGGATGGTTTTTAGGAGTTTAAACATTATTTTTACAAGATAACTGACTTTTCTTCAACTTCTGAGTGCTCCCTAGAGGTAGTATTCCCTGTGCAAAGATGCAAAAGCAGTGTCACAGGAGCAGCATCGCATATGACCACCATGCATTACTTGCAGGCAAGGAACTTACCTCAGAGAATTTACTAATTTAACAGACACCACAGTAAAAATAAGCTATTGTATGCATGGTTTTGGTAACGCTTATTATGTAAGTGTTATCAAAATGCCTCACTTAATTGAGATCGTCAGCGTGCGCTCTCGCAGAGGGGAAGCGCTGCAATGAGCTGCTGGTAATTTTGGTACCCTAAGGATATAACAGGAAACAGTTCTGACTAGTCAACTGATAGTTATTTACCCAATTAATAAACTCTAAAACAAACTTTCACTGTCTGTAAGGCATAAATGCAGTCTAAGAAAATTTTAATGTTTGTAGCAGAGAAAATTATTTGCTTTTATTTCAGGAAATACTATGATGTTTGTAAAAAACCAAGTTGATATACGTCTATCATTATTGCTAATGAGATGTGCAACAGAAGTTACATGTGGTAGAAAAGGCTACTACCCTTCAAATGATGCAAGTCCATGTAGTAATTGGGCTTAAGAAGAAAACAACAGTTACAGATTTATAGTACTGCCTCATACATGAATACCAACATCACATAAACAATTCTCTGCAAGTCTGCTATTCTAATTAGTACCCATGCACTTTGTGTGAAAATGAACATTCCAGTGACTTACTGTTTAAAATGCTTTATACTTATAAATTTATATTGCAAAAGTAATAATATCAAACAATTAACAGATTCATACCCATCGTGTTGTTTCTGATTATTATAACTATTGGGTTACATATTTTATACATATACACACACATATCTTTTTATATATATATATATGAATAATTAATTCTAGGATAAACACTCCATAAGCCGTCACTTGTGTGTCACCGACAACTTACTTTTCCTCTAAGACTTTTATTTTATTCTACTCATCTGTTTTATACAACTATTTCATGCTAAATTCAGTATTTAAGCATTTGTACTGCAAGTGTAACATCACATATTGCACAATGCATTAAATTGTTTTTTATAAATCAATTTCTTTCAGAAAATAACTTTCCCTCATGTATTCTAGCAAGGTAATAATTTCATTATTGTCAAAGTATTGTTTATTGACTGACGCTTTACATGAAATTATATGACATTAGGATGCACTTGAAAAGTTGCATCAAGGGCTGTTTTGTAAAGGAGAAGAATTACAACCTGGTACTGCACATCCTGACTTGTTTGCTCCAGCCTTGTAATTCCTTTTCTTGTTTTGACATAGAGCATCCTAAATTTCAATATACTTTTGAAGCAGCTTGTTGCTTTTAATGATCGTGACCATTTTGAAACTAAGTTGGATAGTGCCTTCAGGGCATGGTTATTAAGGGCGGAGAAGTTCACTGATCCAGCCACCAGCACACACTGCCTCTCAGGGTCTACTTTTATAGACCATTAGAAATCCGCCACGTTTTGTCACATTCCCTAGATGTGGCACTTGAGGGCTTTTCTAGTGCCTACCCTACGTGGGATTATTCTGTCAAATTCTTATTAATCCCTCCCTGAGTCTTCAGGGATTGTGATAAAATTCAGTTCTAACTTCAGTACCTTCCCTGTCCGCCGCCATGAAGACCCCCAGTACATTCAACCTTTCTTGTACCTGTTTGTAAAAACTCAAAGCAGCTTTGAGTTAAAGACAACAGCAAGTCATACATACCTGTAATGGCATTTGACATCACCGCATGTAAACTGTGTCCCTAAACCTCAAACAGTCTGGCCAAGGAATTTTTAATACTACATAGCCTTATGCCCTTCAAAGACAAATACTGCATCCACCTATGTATGGGCATTAAATGGGATTCACTATGGGATCCTAAAAGCTGAACACTGTTGAGGTATTTCACGGGGATCAGCATCACCGTACCATGTGGAAGATCCCTGCCTGAAAACGTTCTCACCCAAGTTTGAGAGAGATGCCTTTCCTTTTTATTACTATTGTAACTTCTTCACTGCTATGAATCATCCTTGCTCTCCCCTACTGTTTTTGTTCAATAGGATTTGCTGGAACTTCTCTTTGGCACCAACCTCTCTGGCATCAAGCAGCACCAGCTGCTTCTATGCAAAAAACAATGACTACTTTTATATTTCCATTAATACACAAACCAAACATTTTCATAACAAATATGATTTAGTCACCAATACTCTAAGTTCTTCGATCCCGCTTGTTATTTCTTTAACAAAAAAAGAAAAAACACTCACTAATACTCCATAATCAAAGTTTAAACATTAGATAATCCGGGATGATGTTCTTCCTTCCTCTGTGCTCAATCACTGACAGGACCATTTATCCAACTCCTACAGACCAACAGCCTATGATGCACTATAACCAGCAAACAGGTTTTTCTAATGCAAATTCTATCTGAAGAAGGTTCAGCAAAGAGGATTATAACCACCACTCCCTTACTGACGTCCCTAATGGTGCAGCTACCAGCAAGAGCTCTCACAGAATCACAGGAACCTCTGGAGATCATCCAGTCCAACCCCCCTGCCACAGCAGGGTCACCTACAGCAGGTTGCACAGGACGGCGTCCAGGCGGGTTTTGAACGTCTTCAGAGTCGGAGACTCCACCACCTCTCTGGGCAGCCTCTTCCAATGCTCTGCCACCCTCAAAGGAAAGAAGTTCCTCCTCATGTGTCCGAAAAGTAGGGGGTTTTTGCCAAAAAATACACAGTACTTTTAAGTTTTGTAAGTGCCACAATTGCCACCGAAAAGCTCTAGCAGCTCCTGATGACGGCTTCTGCTCATGCTCACCACGAGCAAAGCTGTCTGCTCTGAAAATTGTTTACTAACTTTTATGCTTACTTGGCAACATAACAAGATACATAAGAAAAGAACTTGGTTTCATTATAGCTCTAGGAAACAAAATATCCAAACAAACCTAAATTCAATCTGTGAAAATTACCATGACTAAGTAAAATGCCATTAAGAGCACCAAAATACAAAGCAAGAGGCTAACAAATTCCTATTTCACAGCTGATAGCAAATCCCATATAAATTAGCGGTGGACACATACACATGGCAAAGTGCTTCCACAAGAACCTGGAAGCCCTGATTCCTGCTGTCCTCCAAAGTCTGTCTTTTGCTGTGTGACACCGTATTTGGTAGCTGTTCAAAACAGCATGAGTAAGTTATGGAGAAGGAGCAGGGGAAAAAAAAAATTCAAATGATTTTTGAATACTTGGAACATATGTCTACTCGTGTATGAATTTATTTAAAGCTTATACAAACTTTCTGTATCAGGTTTTATTACAAGACAGAAAACTTGGCCATGACAAGGTATGGAAAAGGTTACAAATATCAGGCCTGGCAATGCACATATATACACTGGCAGAAACCAGCAGGACTAAGACCACTGAGATCCAGGGAAAAAAATTTAAACTGGAGTGAGGGGAAGCAGAGATAGGGAAGCCTGTCCACCTTCTCCATCATCTTGGATCTTACCAGCCCCATCACCACCTCCACTCTGAAACCCTGAACAAGTGAAAGAGCACTGCCATCCAGCACTGAATAGTTATGTTCCAGAAAAGTGCTAAACTGGCAGAAGAAAAGTACTCCCTGCACCAAGTTTCTCATTTCTTTGGATAATCCTTTCCAGTTCCAGGGTTTGGGGGTTTTCCATTCTTTAAAAACGTGTGGCTTACACTTAATGCAATGCGCACAGTAGAAGACAAAAATAAAAACCACACCAGAAACCTCATGCTCTTTTGCAACGCTGCAGGGAAGTATAAGTTACATGGAGAGTGTATTCATCTTATTTGAGTTTGCAAGTGCATACAATTGTTTAATAGGGGTAACTGAAAACTTACAGATGATGTTTTTTCTGCCTCATAACTGGCAGCCCCAATTAATTCTAACTATCATACCCAAGAATTACAGGTGGATTTCAGCTCTTAATAATCTGGAAATAGCCAGTAAGTCAGTGCTGCCAATTACCAGCATATATACATCTGGATAAAGCACTATATGCACAGCAAGAGAACTGAATTTGATGCCAGTATCCATATATGAGCACAGTTTATATGAAGATACATTTCAAATCATCCTGAAAATGTGTTAGTTTTCTGACCTGCTTCATGGGATACGAGAAGCCACGGTGGGTCAGAACTTCTCTGCCTTGTAGCAGGGCTTTTAACATGAAACCATTACTCGCCCACAGGCATTCTTAGTAGGATGCCACTGCATGAAGGTACAAAAGAGCAAAGCTGGCAGCGAGTATTACAGGCTCAACGGAGAAAAACTAAGATGATCAAGGTTACACATGGCACTCACAGCAAAGGGAAGCAGCATGGCTCAGCACTAGAAACCAGAAGCGCAGCCTGAGCCTGCAGCAGGCACGGAGTCGGGGACCTGCCCAGCCAAAGGAGACGGACCCGGAGAGCACTACTGTGGCTGCCTGGCAAGACGAAGTGAGGACCGATCCCTGACAAACACCAGTGGCAAATTCAGAGGCAGATCCAACAAGCCTGTCAGCCAGACTGCTGTGAGTTTTGATTCTGAGCTGCCAGCGAAGCCCAATATATAAGAGACAATTTTATGGTTAGGAAAGTTTCAAAAAATTTCCTAGTAATAGGAATAACAGCAAGAATAACAAAAGTCAAACAGATTGAAGCCGAAGAATGGAAGTAAATCTACAGAAGGAAAACAAAGTCCTATTTTCTCCAGTGTTTTAACCTTCCCAGAAAAAAATATTTCCATTTTAACTACGTCAAAACAAGTTTTAGGTTCTTGTATAGCAAAAGGTAAACATTAATTATACTGATATAAGTGCTTTCCTATTCTGAACAATTACTTACCCAGATTTGGGTTATAAGAGCAGAAAAAAGGTTTTTTGTTGCCTTTTCAGAAGTTATTGCAACCTAGTCTTTCATTCTGTCATATATTGCAGACATATGTTACTGCTTGACTGCTTTTTTTCCCCTTTTAAAAAAAATTACAAGCAAAAAATGGTCTCTTGCATCATTTCATTTGCATGGTAACACTACTCATGAGGCATTTCTCTCTCTCATTTGCAGAGAGATCTGGACAGACCGGATCGATGGGCTGAAGCCAACTGCATGAGGTTTAACAAGGCCAAGTGCCAGGTCCTGCACTTGGGTCACAACAACCCCAGGCAACACTACAGGCTTGGGGAGGAGCAGCTGGAAAGCTGCCTGTCAGAAAAGGATCTGGGGGTCCTGGTGGACAGCCGGCTGAACGTGAGCCAGCAGTGTGTCCAGGTAGCCAAGGCGGTCAATGGCATCTTGGCCTGTATCAAGAATAGTGTGGCCAGCAGGAGTAGGGCAGTGATGGTGCCCCTGTACTCGGTGCTGGTGAGGCTGCAGCTCGAGTACTGAGTTCAGTTTTGGGTGCCACACTATAGGAGGGACATTGAGATGCTGGAGCGTGTCCAGAGAAGGCCAACAAAGCTGGTGAGGGGTCTGGAGAACATGTCTTATGAGGAGCCGCTGAAGGAATTAGGATTGTTTAGTCTGGAGAAGAGAAGGTTGAGGGGAGACCTTAGTGCTCTCTACAACTGCACGGAAAGAAGTTGCAGTGAGATGGGCTCTGGTCTCTTCTCCCAAGTAACCAGCGATAGGACAAGAGGAAATGGTTCAAGTTGCGCCAGGGGAGGTTTAGGCTGGACATTAGGAAAAAATTTTTCACTGCAAGAGTTATCAACCATTGGAAGAGGCTGCCCAGGGAGGTGGTTGAGTCACTATCCCCAGATGTGTTTAAAAGTCATGCAGATGTGGTGCTTAGAGACATGGTTTAGTGGCGGACCTGGTAGAGTAGGGTCAATGGTTGGACTAGATTATCTTACAGGTCTTTTCCAACCTAAACGATTCTATGATTCTATTCTATGATTTTAATGAAAGGGAAAAAACTTTTTACGCAACCATTCACAGCACCAATAGATATGAATTAAGCGAACTCAGTGGCAGAAAGATTTGTTAAAAGCGCCCACCAGCACTGATTACTGTTGAAGGTTTCAAAGTGAGATTATTGTCCACTTCAAAAGAGTGGCCCCAACATCAACTCTCATTTAAGAGGGAAGCTAAGTTAAAATATCAGAACATATTTTTGGCCAGGAAAAAAAAAAGAAAAAAAAAAAAGGAATATGTTTAAAAAGAGACATGTTGCAAATTCAAGTTACTTGAAGCTAAATGAAGACCTAAAGTATTTTTAACTACCCATAGTGTTTACAACCCAGTATTTTTAAAATGCAATGTATTTGTTATTGTGGCATTACTTTACAGAAATAAAATTAATTTAAACATAAATCTTGCAAAAGTGAAGTTGGTTACTTCATAAGAAGTGTATAGCGCAATGCTCGCTATGTGAAAAACACAGCAGATGACACAGGCAGGCACCTGTCAGCGCTGAGCATCCTCCGTTGCTGCTTCACAGCTTTAAAGAACTTCAGCAACAGCAATGATTGCAATGCTAGCATGATAAATTACAGTGAAGACCTGCCCATAAGCTAAATTAAAGGACCTGTTACTACTCCCATTAGTTCTGCATATGCACTGCTTTGCTCATGTGAGCATGTCTGCTGTACCTGACCTCAGGACCGATCACTTTTTGAGCAGCACGAACTCCTACAGCATCCTTGGGGTCAAAACGACAGCAGAGAGGCACCTGGCTCTCCAACCATCCCCTTTCTTCACTATTTTTTTTCATCTGACTATTAAAAAAACAAAGAAAGAGAGACACAATTTCCGGGGGAAAAAAAAAAACAACAACTATCAACATAGATCAGAGAAGAGATTAAGTGTACTTATCTTTTGAAGTGTTAGATAATGATTAGAACTATAATGAGTTTAAGTAAGGCTGCATGTCACCGATTTCACATTAAATCAAACACAGGCTTGTAGCAAAAAAAAAAAAAAAAATCACACTAGCATATTTGTTAGCACACATCATTCAGCCATGTTTCAAAGTCAGAGACTGACATTTATTTTTGCTGTCACAGAGGTGTAAGTTTACAATTCTATACTTAATAGCTGAAAATGTTTTCACTTAGCAATAAACCCAACATTTACTACAGTCATAGAATCGAGATTACACCCGGCCTTTGATCGCTGCGTCAAGGAGGAGTTTCAACACTTCTGCAAGATGAGAAGGTCATCGTCTGCTTCCCAGCATTACCATACTTACTCCACAAGCTCAGAAAGAATAAAATTCAGAGCTGCACAGCCTGTAAGTTTTGCTCACCAGAAACCAGAGAGCCTACACATACAAGAAGGGTCACATACAATTACAGCAGATTCATGCTAAGTATGCATTTCATCTAGCAAGTTAAGGTAAAAATGCAAGTTAGACTGCAATTACAGACAAGCATTCAGCTAAAATATGGGTGTTTCAAATGCTGGCATTCTCTTGACAGCACACAAGTCATAGTTTTGACCTGCAACTTGACAAAACCACCAAAACCAAGCAGATGGCAGACCATAAATTAACATCTGGAATTCAGTCCCAGGGAAACAGATGCATTGAAGGCATTTTTGTAACATTATGGCAACAGCAGCATTAGTTCTAATGATGTGAAATACCAGGTACCTATTTCCAGAGCATCCGTCATTTATATTCTGCTGATTCTTCAAGAAAGTGGAAAAAAAACCCCAAACAAATTATACTACTGGTAAAATTAAGCCTTCTTCAGCTGATTAAAAAGACTGTAAGTATAATGGCCAACTTGCCCTTCGCCTTACAGTTTTATCTCATTCAAGGAGGAATATAGCAGGTTCAAAAATTTAAACCACTTCACATAAAATATGAAAAAGTAAGCAATTTTTGCTTTGTTTCACGCTACAAACTGATATTAATCAGTCAACATTCAAAAGAAACCCACTGCTGGTCAAATTATGGTTCTAAATCCTCTTATTTGGTGGCTTTTCTTCCTGCATGATATATTCTATGATGTATTTTAAATAGCCTTGGCTGCTCCATGAACTCCTTTATACAAAAGGAAATAAAGAATGTTGTTATTTTACAGGGTATTGGTCTTTTTACTTCCTGCTTAAAGAAAGGTAACAGAAAAGATGACAAAAATCATTAATCTTAATCTAAGCTACAGAAAGAAGACATGTTAGCAATCACAAGAGCTAAGTTGGCTCACACAGAGCTAACAGCAAAAACTACTCTGCAACAGCACGTTACCAGCACTGAGCATCACATGTTTGCCTCAAATGCACATCAACTAACAAAGACTTGCAGATTAAAACCAAAAAACCCACAGGCCTCATGACCCCGTGGACTCAAGTTCTCCAAAATCCTGCTGTGTCAGACAGCTTTCCTAGTTACCACCAGCCACATATTTGAGCCCCTCTGTGACCCTTCCATATCTGCTCAGCCAAGTCCACCTGGCTTATCTGGGGACACCAGTTACCCTCTAAATACTCAGGAAACATGCTGGGAAGCACCTTGGTAAAGTGTCCCAGTTCAAAGGCTGCCCATGTTCCTGAACAAGAAGCCACTTACCTCGATGTAATCAGATAGTAACATCCACTAAAGCCCAGTTCAACTAAATGGAAATAACAGTCTGAAACAGACAGTTGTTGCAAACTTCCATTAAAGGTGATGAAGAAGTGAAAGAAGTTACATTGAATGTATTTAGAAAAAGGTCTAAATTAGATATTTTTCTTAGGTTAAACACTTTCCACCTCTGTCTACAGGGAACAGAGAGACATCAGTAACTCCAAAAGAGAATCTACCTCAGCTGTGAGGTGCCTACTTCAGAAAAGGTTGGATTGCCTTTTGGAGACCTGCTCTTGCTCCACTGTCTACAGAAGAAGCAGAGGGCCAACTTGGACAGTTGGAATTGAGGCAAATTTCATCCACGCTATTTTGTCTAGGGAAGAAATACATTATTACAGAAACATCATGCCTTTGGCTCATTTAAATAAAAAAGGAAGTGAAAATGTGAAATTGAGAAACACTTCTTTCGTATGTGCAGACAACTGATATTCGGGAACTCTGTGTTTATTTTAAGCCAACCAGGTTTTTCCTCAGAAGTCAAAGTGCAGACTTGTAAAACGTGGACAAAGTGCACAAGAAGTTGCACGCTCTCGCAACACTACTGACAATCTAAATACTCTCTGATGACTTGCTGAACTGCAACGTTGTATAATTACATGGGTATATTAAATCTGAGAACTACAAGCCCAGAGCATCTTGTAGAAGAAAAAAAAAAATCAATTTTGTTATTACTTGGTTAGTTATGGCATGGTATAATTAGCCTAGCTCATTAAACCTAAGACAGTGAGTACAGAGCATCTTGTATAAACTTTATTGGTAATACTGCATATAATTTGCATCTTGCTGAAAGGAGTAATAACTGCATCAATTTTCTTTTTAAAAGGATAAGCTTCATATTGCTTAATGCTAAAAGAAATTAAGATTTCTACAGAAACTAAAGTTTCTAGCCATTATTCCCTGAAACAGAAATCATACCAAAAATGGGCTTTGTCGTGTTTGGCTTGAGTAACCCCATTCTGAAGAAACAGGTAAACTTCATCAACCTCTTTTCTTCTCTAAACCTCCACACCAACATTCACCCTTTATCTGTCCCCTTCAGTTCTGCTAATGTCCCCCTTGGCCATTTCACCCCATCACACCCACCACCAACCACCCTGCCACTGTTTGTTTGGTTTTTTTTTTTCCCCTATTCACTTACATCTTTCTCAACAAAACTATCTTCTCCTTACCAAGAGGAAAAGTAGTACAAAATTACTCTCTGCTGTCATCACACTATTTTCCCTCTATTTCAGAATTTTTCTACAGAGGTTCGGTCTCTCTGCTATTTAAACCAGGCTTTTGAGAAAGGAGCTGTGTGCTACCTGAAGCTCTGTGTGGGGTGTATTTCTAAGCACTGCCCCCAGTACTTCCTCCCCACCCCCATTTTTCATTTTTAAATAAACTCTTCCTCGGAGAGTGGGGAAAAAAAAAAAGTGAGCATAAAAAGAGTGGGAAGTATCCGCCTTAAGTCCCATGCCACTTACATGTAAGAGAGAAAGACTAGGTTTACAACAACTACCAATATAGTCTGGATGGAAGAACCTTCCTTCACTATTGAAGATTTACTAATTACTAGCCGTACGTATTGTTTTCTAAGAACTGCAGCACAACAGTCCTGGTTATTGAGGGACAACATCAGTCTCAGATTTCCAGAGTGGGGAGTTCAACCAGTGACTTAAGGTGTCCCTGAAAGAGCTATGAAGGAACTAGTACGACTTCTGAAAAACAAGTAACACACCAGCAGCATTCAGAAGAGTGGTTAGAGTTGCAAACGGGAATTCTTAGTTTATTAAAAATAAATTGTATCTCAGACATTAACAGTCTGTGTGTCCTATCATGCATAAAATTTCAATCCTGTTTTATTTGTCTCACAGTTATACGAATTGTTTACAATATTCACTGATTAGTTATATTAGAAAGCAGTAAAACAAGGAGTATGAAAAACAAGTCCATTATTTAAATCTAATGTTTAATTTTGCTGTGCATCGATATTCAGCAATATCAATTGGGAGCAAATAGGTTTTGTGCATGCTATTTAAATAGTAAGAACAAAGAAACTTGATCAACAACAGGAAAGGCATACAGAAATGAAAGAACCAAGTGACTACATTAAAAGTCATAAAGCATTTTTAAAAGCATCATTAGATTTAGAAATGTATCAAAAAATTACCTCTTCTGCAAAAATCTATAAAATTACACAATTGAAATTACAAAGCATGAGATTGCCTATAATGGAGGAGAAAAACGGAATCTGAAACTACCCTTTACAGTTCAAAAAAACCCCAACCCTTATGGAAGCGCACAGCTGTGTCTGAGTGAAAGAGATAGGCGGCTCAACATCTTGTATCAGTAACATATGGCTTAAGGCAGGTACAAAGAGATTTACTTCCCATGTGATCCATTAAAATCTCCAGATATGTTTAAAGCTCACGCTGTGGAATTACAGTAATGGAATCGTCCTGGGACCTCAGAGCTCCAGACCACAAGTGTCTTTTGTTAAGAAAGTCACCAAGGCTTGAATTTCCATTTAATATCAATTTTCTACAAAAATATAGATAGCCTATCTAAAACATATGGACAAATATGCTTTTTACATAAAGCTTTTCAAAAAGTGATTTTTTTTTTTTTTTTTTTTAATATTAACACTTCTAACATATCTCAAAGTGCTTTTCTTGTCCCAGCGGGACAGGACTTCAGGAGAGCAGTTCCTACTACTTTTTGGGTTTGGGCACTACCATTTACAAGTCCTAATACTTGCTCTCCTAGAACATAAACATATACAAAAAAACCCACTTTGCCACGCAAATGAAAGAAACAGCAGCTATATCATCTAAGACTGATAATAAATATTGCAAGGGATTAATTTTTTTAAGTATTTGCATATGGATAGAAAATGCAGATAACCTCCTATAATTTTATAACATACTATAAAAGCTAGAGTTCGCTGAGGTATTGACATAAAGACTCTGCTTGTCAATCTTTTATCTGACTAGAGCCAACACAACAAATGAAAAATTCTCCTTAAGCGACTGTTAAAGATGCAGGCCAAGCATCTTACAATCACATTAGCTGCTCCGGTAGCTGTTTGCTCTCTTCCAGGCTCTTAAACGAGCGGCTCACATGCCTCTAACACAGGAACCTTAAAAGCACATTAAAATAAAAGTTTTCAGCAAAAGAAAACTCAACAGCTCTTGTTTTCGTTTGCATCCTATCTGCAGTATTTCAGATGAGCTGTTCTGCTTTATAGGTTAAGTCTTACCGTAACACAGGAGCAAGCTTAGCTGTATTTAGGCCAAGCTGACCAATTTCAAAGTTGACCTCTGTGTATGTCACTTGTAACAACCGCTGCGCTTTTGTCCAAGTCCACAAAAACAACGACGTTGCCAGTATAAACTGCGATTACCACTTGCCTGGTGACAGTTGTGGGGTTTTTTTTGTTTTGTTTTAAAAATCAACACATTCCGTTACTTAAAACAAAGTTGGGTTGGTTTATCCTTTTATACATGTGTGTACGTATACATGTAAAAATACCTATAACCTGTGCAAATCTCAGGATTGCCTGCGATGACGTGGAAGGTAATGACTTCAGGGGCATTGCTTTACTTCCATGCAAACTTGCCCTAAATGCTCTCCCCAGATGTTACCTTCCTCATGAGTCTCTAAAGAGACTTTCATTAAAGCCAAACGTCTGGAAAAAAATTACATCAGAGACAAGTAGTTAAGATGCTACATTAATTAAATTATCAGTTGATTATAAATCCATCCCACAAATTGCTTCAGCACCGCCCTGTTTCAAGACTCATTGAAGAACCTGGTGACTCACAAGAATTCTATCTGAAAAGGGACGTTATTCCTGCTTACAATACACAAAACTTCACCTGCCGTTACGCTTAATGAAGACCTGACTAGTGAACACCTCATCTGTTGAATCAAGCGAGAGCTCAATTCTGTAACAGGTTAATTGATGAATGAATCCAAACTCTTGCATTTGAATTTCCTTCCTCAGCACAGCAGCACTTTGTTGCCATTTTCGTTCCATGAAGTAGTTTCAACTCCATTACTATTAAGCACTCCAAAATTATAAATGTGTGTGTTGAATAACTTGCTATTCAAGGCAAGAAAGCGCAAACGCCCTCAGCCTTCCTGGCTGCTTTAGAGGCAGCAGCTCCGTGAGGTCGGGCCATGCCTCGGCTCAGAGCTGGTGCAGGCAGCGTGTTGCATTTTCTTTCGCATTACTGAGTGCAGCTGCTACGACTATTTTGCTCAGGAGAAAGCTCTAAAGCCTTCCCTATGATCCAGTTGACACTTCTGCGCTCTCAAATTTATTCCAATTTCCAAGCCGTAACTTCTCCTTGCGGGCACGCTCCTCAGAAATGAGTGGATGGGCACCCCGGCTTCGTTACAGCCGCTGCACACCTTCACCCTCCTCCTCTCATCCAGGGGATGCCTCTCCAGGCTGTCACCCAGACAACCGCATATTTTAGGAATAAAGCTACCACTGTGATTTCCAAACGCTGGGAATTGAAAACGCAGGTGTTTCTAAAGGATTTTGTCACTTGGATGAAATAGTTAAGATACAAAGAGGTAAGTGAAACCTGACAGAGGGGAATTTCTGACCGCCAAGGCAACAGGGAACTTAATCCTGAGGCTTACTACCGATGCAGACCACCGAGCACCGAGTCTCAGCAAACAGCCTGCTAACACACACCTGGAAGCCACAGTTTTGCTGTTATCAGCTAACCAAACGCTAGTTAACAAAAGCCTTTCAGGAGCCCAGCGGGAGATTTCAAGGAGAATCAAGGGGCACCTTTAGCTTCATTTTAATCAAGCTAAAATGTTTAAGCACAAAGCAGTTACAAGAAAAATTAACGTCATTAAAAAAGACCAAGTTCTACCACTGTTCCCATCCCTCTTCATTGCACTGCAATCTCAAACTTAAATTCAGTCTTAAAGGATTTTTTTTGCTTTGTATTTACATTCCAATGTGATGTTGGCCATATCTAAATGTATCACTTCATCACTTCTGCAGCAAGGAAGAGAGACCAAGAAGAAAACTCTAGATCTACAAATGAAAAAGATGGCCTGGTCTGTATACAGCTGTCAAATAAGCTCAATAAAATGCTGCTATACCAAGGTATTTATGTTTGAAATGCAAACAGATACTTTCCTTAGTATATTAAGATAAAATAAAACACTGAATTTCTTTCCTAACTCCCATAGGGAAAGGTCCAGGGTTGCCCAAGATGGGTACCTAGGACTCCTGGGCTTTCAATGTAGTGCAACCTCATCCCAACTTACTTCATAGGAATAACCTTTTTTCCCCTCCCTTCACCTGGATTTTAGTATGTTTAGAGAAGTGAAAACAAATATGTTAAGGAAAAAGCAAGTGTTCTTGTTTACAGCAAGCTACAAGGCTTTTCAGTAGACTCACAAAAGAAAAACAAAGATGACCATATGGCCAAATGCGCAGAACACCAGAAGAACAGATTCAGCGTAACTTGGATCCCACACGTCTGGATTCAGATCATGTACAATGCTTAAAAAGGCTGGGGAAAAAAAGAGTTACAGGAAATTAAAAGCAATTAAGAGCAGCCTGATACAAAGATAAGGTTCAAGAAGTAGTCATTGTATCAGAAGTTTTAAATAATTCTTCAATTAAATAATGAGTTCGATGAATAAAAATGCATGCCATTTGTTCTTTTGCCTGTCAACTTCATTAGCAATCCAAGGGAAATTATTTATGCATATTCAAATTTCTTACTTGTACATCTGGCATAACTGAATACAGTCTTGAATTTGTTGATAAATTTTTCGTTCTCGAAGAAAACAATTTATTCAAAATATCTGGCAATGATATTCTAATGACTAGTTGAGCATTACTATTGTGAGGCAAGGAAAAAGAAGAGTTTCCAGAGAGAACAGGAAATATTTATAACTTTTAATAGTGTCATAACAAAAGCACTACCTGGTGCTACCTTTCTGTTAACATACGCTGTAGACAGCATCTTGATACCCCTACTGAACTTCCGCAGTTCTAAGAGAATGATCTTGCCTTGCTACAAAAATTTTGAAAAGGAAATTGTCATAACACACACTGCTTTAAAGATGGTTTTAAATTATTCAGACATTTCTGTTGTTGATTTGTTGCAAAAGCACTGAGAAGTCTGAGTTTGAAAAGATACGATTCGACTAAGAGAAGCCCAAGCACGTGTATTCACAAATCTGGTTCTCATTTTGAAATATTAAATTCCTTTTTAAGTCATATGAAACTTTAAGAAAAAAAGGTCTTCAAAATTATGATTCCACTGAATTATCTCTGCTTTGATGAAACTGCATTGCTTAGGCAGAAAACAAGTTTTGGGCAGTTCGTCTCCAGAATAAGTGACCAGACCCAGCTCCCTACTGTCCCTAAGAAGAGGTAGAAACACGAGGGGAGCTGAGGTTTTAAGCCATATTTTCCTTCATTTTAGTGCAGCAGCATGCCCTGGAATGGAAGCAGAAAGCAGTTCTAGCACAAAGAAAACCTCTAAGAAATGCAGTGGATGCTTTCACTACTACATTTCTCCTTGTCTCCGTCTCATTAACTTCCCCCCTACAAAGGGTTTCTGCTTTCAAAACCCTGGCTACCTGTCTCGCTCCCAGAGAAATCCCATTAATTATGATACTCAACAACATCGAACAATCATTCCAAGGAATTCTACTGAGCTAATGTTACCACCACCACCAAAAAAAAAAAAAAATTATAAGGGCCTTCAGGAAAACCTACAGTACTAGTTTGAGCATTTGTTGGTTTTGGTTTGTTTATTTTTTTAAACGATATGATTGAAAGGAGGAAAGAAAGGTGACAAAGTTAAGGCTCACACACGTAAAATGAGTTCACACATGGCTAGATATAAACCTTTCCTTTATCTTCCCCTTCTTTACCTCCATGCTGAAAGTTATATACATAAAAATGAGTGCAGCACCTGTCCTGAAGATTGGTACAGGACTGATCAAAACCACAATGCAGCCGGACGTGGATAGTCGAAGGAATCTACAAGGCTGGAAAGAAGAGGGACTTGGGGGACAGGAGGTAGGCTGAGCAAACGCATTTTCTCATAGAGTAAGTAAATAAGCTATGGAGGTAAGAAAGAAGTAGATAATTATTAAACCATTTGTATTTTCAGAAAACAAAAATCAGGTTAGACTTGCATTATCTCAGGTGTCCTTGTTACCATGACAATATACATATACTGTCAATGGCTCTAATACCATTAAACTGTTTATTCTATAGTTTAAACTGAAAAATTAGCAACAAAGCCTGTTTCTCCTACTCGCAGATACATGTGCGGCACAGTTACGTTTGCATGTGCATCGCTGGGGAGGCAGGGAACAGTCACTATACCACATGTGCTGCTACAGCAGTTGATTAATCCATTCGATACTGCTGCTGGAAGCAGGCCCTCTGTTTCACCAATCTTAGAAAGAACAAAAACACGAAGAACATCTTTGAGCTGGTAATGCTACTGTGCAAAGTCCAAAACCAAACTAAACCCTAAAATAACACACACTAGCAGCTGAAACTGAATGTATTTCATTGCCTTCTCATGTCAAAATTAGAAATAAGTTCAGTTTACAAACATGAAAGAACATAGGTACTATAACCACGTGGGCATAAAGGCAGCACATTAAGCCTCAGTCTAAAGCGTTCTTAGGGCTCACTCTGCCAGTCCCTTAAGTCTAAATTCCACCAGTTAACAGAAAGCAAATGATGGGGATGATGTTAAAACAAGGTCTGTACTACAAAACATGTAAGAACCACTTTCTCAGCTACCCTCGCTCCAAAGCCTCCTAAATAATGCTGCTTCCCCTCACAAAATAACAAACATGATTTGAGCCTTGACCATATTTACTGAAATTCATGTGGCAAACCTACTTTCATTTTATTTTTTTTAAATACCAACAAGTGAGAGATGCTGACTCCTCTCCATTCTTCAGCCCAAGTAACAGTTTGCAAAACGCCAGCCTGAAGAACAAAATCCATGTGAATCGGGGGAGGGAGGATGAGATCAAACCTAAAACCCACTAAGTTAACGATTTCTTTATTTATTTATTTAATATAGTCTCTAAAACTGTATTTTAATTCTTGCCGTCATTAGAACAATGCTGATAGGATTTGTGGTACAGCCTGCCATGTCAGTACATTAGCTGTTAAGGTTACGTATTTAAAGAGTTATTGGTTTAATTCAACCACTTGCTTGCCATCTGCTACTTACTTGTGGTTTATGCATTTTAATTATTCTGGAGACTTTCAAGATCTCTACTTTTTAATAACCTTCTGTCACATTCTCAGTTATCAAAACACTCAGAAAACAGCTTAGGTTTTGGGCAAACGTTACATAAGACACAGATAACCAAAACAACGCACGAGGCTACTGTCCATTTTCAGCATAAAGGCACTACTGGGTGTAGCCAAGCAAACATTGCTCAGGTGGTTGAAACCGGTCCCTGTCTCCTCCTTTCCAGTCTTTTTTTTTTTTTTCAAGTCAGTACAAAGATATTACCATACTTCTGCCCTTATGCTCAGTTTTTTCTAGAAGCACCCCAGACTAGTTTCTTCTGACTCGTGCTTTCATAATCTGTTCTTAAAAATGACAAAAGTTTATGTAATGAAAAGATTAAACCGAAAATAAAGTTACATAACTACAAAGATGCAGACAGAACAGCTGAAGCGTGCAATATTAATAGCCAAAATCAGAGACCTCAGCTTCGTTTTCCAGTAGTAACTGTTCAGGTTATAAAAATATATTCTAACCTTTAGGAAGACCAACCACTGATGTAGATTACTTCAAAATGTTAGAGAAAGCATGTTCGCTTCTAATGATACTGAGTTTTCTGAGGTGGTATGCTAAAGCAAAACCCATATGTAACGTAAAGACAGAGGTAAGCAGATGCACTTGCAAGAACACTTCTTCTACAGACAGACCACGCGGAAGAGCACCTTCGGCAAATACCAGTTCAGGCAAGATGCGGGTATTTGTGAAACCCAACTCAAGACAAATGGCAAGGCTACATCCCTTCCAATACTTTCCAAAGCAGAGTTTTATAAAGCGATCATTCATCATTTTATATATGCGTAATAAAGATGATGATTATTGAATTGTGGAGGAAAGCCACAAGCAAAAAGCTGGACAACAGTCTAGTCATTATATGAAGTATAGATTGTACATTCATATATAGCATGACTATGCAAGATAAACTTTTTAAAAAGCACTTTGTCTCTAGCTTCATCCATAATGCATCCAATGACCTTTTTCAAAAGAAGCAAGGGTTACATATACACGCGTCTCCTTCTCAACTCCTAAAACAACGCAGAAAATACAGGTACCCGCTGTGAACTCCCCATAGTTAAAGTAGTTTCATGTAGTTTCATGTTTTAAAACCGAATGCTGCACTAATAATAACCACACAAGCTACAAAGATCTTTAAACACCAAAGGAGGGATCAAGAATTTTATCAAAAGTAACTACAAACCTGTTTAAGTTCTGAATTCTCAGGGATTATAGCACACAATACACAATGCATTCACAGAGGAGGCAGAGAGAGGAACTAGCTGACAATTAGAAGAGCACAAACACCAAGATTTAAAACTAGGTTTACTTCCATGCTGATGCAGGAATACTTAAAGTCTGAAAGAATTCAGTCTATGCCATTTCCCATATATTCCCCAAAACAATAATACTCCTCCCTTCCCACCCCTTCACGCAGGGAGGCTGTGACCTTACTCGGTGAGTACCAGACAGACAGTCGGAAAGCTGCCTGGGTACTTTGTGGTGAATTGTGCAAGTGTGCATGCTAACCAGTCCTTGTCATGGGAGCAGCTTCCGGCAGCAGGGGAAAAGCAATACCTGAAGAGGAAGATCCAAACATTTCAAAAAAATTTTTTAAAATGCTTCTGTATCCTATCAGCATTTTGTCCAAGGCTGCAACTGGCAATATTGTAAAATGAATAAATTGACAGTATCTTCACATATTATCAAAGAAAGAAAAGGGACATGACTTTTTCAAGGCATGAAGAAGTATTTTAAACTCACTAAGTTACCTTTCCCATAAGCACAGCCATATGTAGGTATGCAGGTTTTCCCAACCCTGCTTGAAAGAGATCTTTGCAACACCTTTTGTGGGTCACCAGATAAAATTTCTCCCATACAACAGAACAACAAGACATCTTCAGAAAATCTTAACTCTATTTTCTCATGGTACCCAGTGCTCCAGCACAAAGTAACCGAGCAGTAAGTTCCCAGGGCTTTTGTCTTTCAAGTGGCTTTACTATAGAGAGACATGGCTCTGCAGCACGTAGAGGAAAGGGACAGAGAGGTGTGTGTGACTACAGATCACTCTTCATGGAAACAAGTAAAGAGGATCTGTGTTTCAGCTCAGGCAAGATAGCGAACAAAATAACTCAAGACAACTTTTGTTCCTGAAGGAGTCCAGAAGGTAGCACAGGCACATGTCATCCACCATCAGCAACTTGGACAATTGAGAAAGAGGAGGGAAATTTCTGATGCACAACAAAAGCATCTGCCCCTAACCTTCATTAAAAGTCAATGGGATTTCAGGTCTCGATTCTCATTACAGCTTTTGAAAGTCTCCCCTTTTGTCCTTCCACTGCAGCCCACAGACGAAAGCAAAACTATTTCTGTTTGAGACAGGCAGCAGCCACTTCAGTTAAGGCTGACCAGGAAAAGTGCGAGTTTCACTACTACCTTGACCTGAGGTTTTTCCATTTTCGCAGTATTGATCAGACGATAGGTAATAAGCAAATTATTGCAGAGCCGGCAGTTGCAATCAATCTGTTCTCAGGTACAAACATGACCTCTCCAACCAGCCGCAACCTGGAAGCTTTGGGGGTTTTTCATCAGGAAGCAGTAGATGCTAATTTGTTCAAGCACTGGTATAAAACATGAAGACCATATTTACTGTTTACCAGCAGTAAACAAAAAAACTCCACTTTATTTCTCAGTGTGAAATACTCAATATTTACTCCGAAGTACTCGGTGATAAAAACCATCATGTATGCGTATGTAATATCATTCAAAAATTCTATTGACATACAAGCACTGAAAGTTCAGTAATTTTATCGATGAAACAAGACATGCAATTTAAACACCACCATTACTCTTTTGGCATTGTTTGAAGGCCTGTCTCCTTTATAATCATATTTTAATCCTAAAATTCCAACAAAACAAACAAACAAACTACAAAACCCCAGCATGCAGTTTCTGCTTCGAAAAGTCTTATTTCCTACCTGGTATTGGTAGCCCACAAAAAACCCTAAATAAACCCTAAAGCAAGCAAGCTATTACAAGCTTCAGTGCCTTCATAAACAGATATTCATATTCATTTTAATTGTTCCATGATAAACAATAAATAAAGAGCTTCTCTTTTAGAAAAGGAGATGTAGTAGCTTTTTTCACCAAATTTCCTTGCTAAAAACAGGGTTAAGTAACTGGTGGGCAGTAGAAACCAATCCCCATAAGCATACTGAAAAACAAGTCATCCAGGACAGCATAACAAGCTAATCCATGACTTCTTTGATTTGTTTGCTTGTTCAGGGCTTTGTGGGTTGTAGTGATTAACATAAGGTTTCTAGATATCGTTAGCAACTCAGACTGGCAAGTGCAGTTTGTCATGATTTAGGTTTGAAAGAGAATTTGAAAAAAAAATCTGGCAATCCACTGTGAACTTTGCAAGAAAATACTCTAGTCTTAACTGTGCTGTGTACACAGAAACAACTTAATATTGTCTCCTACATACCTTGTACTTGATTAAAACTCTGCGTTAAAAAAGCATGTGTCTGCACATCTCTGTTTCAATGGTTATTGCTTATTAATGCATCCAACAGCAAATCCCCAACATGTACCACGTTCAGTTCCCTCAATTATAGCCATTTGGATATTCCTGTTTCTAGGAATACAGTACACAGCTTCACATCACTGCCTTGGTTGGCTTTAACTACTAGAGCGCATATATATATAAAAATATACATGTCACTCCATGACATCCCAAACAGCTACATGTTGCTGAAATAATTGAACTGTCAGTCCTTACAAGGCAACCTCTGAACATAAAAGGGAAAAAAAAGTATTTAGAGAAGGTGGACTTAGCTTATGACATTTATTCCTACAAGGGAAGAATGGCTCTGAACATCAGTGCGATCAGAAATAAGTGCGGAAGCTTTTCTTCCATATTTTATGCAAATTTAAACTTATTCCTGATGACATGGACAAAGAGGGGAAACGAAGCTGTCCTGAGAAGCCCGAGCAGTTCAGTTTTTAAGAGCAAGAGATACCTACTCCAAAATACTATTAAGAGGAAGAAATGCCTTACCGGGTAAGACTAATGGTCTGTCTAACCCAGGATTTTCTCCCTGATGGGAGCAACAGGGGACGACGTTCAGGGAGAACACATCAGCCTGGCAACTGCCTGTGGTCCCTTCCCCTTGCAATCTCCCCCTGCAGCCCTAACTGCTCCATTAAGGATGTTAGAGCATACATTTATGTCCAGTCCTTTTACTATCCATTTATGACCCATTGACTATGAATCTGTCTAATCACTTTTACAATAAGAAGATTTAGAGGTTGAGAAGTTTAACGCTGAACCGTTCTTCTGAAAGGCTAAGGGCAACCAGCCCTCCCTTCCCATGGGGCATGAGACGGCCAAACCAGACCAGTTTGCTAAAAAGTTGGTCCTGGAATTTTACAGCAATAGCAGCAAACAATTAAAATACATTTTGCACTAAGAAAGTTGGCATATAGAGGCTGCTGCTGGGTGCTAGAGCCCAAATTCCCCACATCCATAAACACAGGACAGCACGCTATGGTCAAACGGTGCCTTTCTCCCACAAAGGCAAAGGGGAGCACTAAACAGACACGGAGGACCTGCCACGGCCGAGCAGTGGGTAACTCTCTTAGTAAGGTAACGCGTAAAGACAGTATCCAGTCTAATGTGTTTATAACATAACTGTTTTTATTGTTAATAAATACTTTTAAGATTCCTTTATCAAAAAATGAAGTACAGCAAGCGTACTTCCTCGCTTTTCTCAAGGCACTCAGCCCAAGTATATTCTTCCCTTTTTAATAAAAAAGTTTTGTTAGTTTTTAACATTACATGTTGACCACTCTGGAGTCATCTCCCCGGAAGTTTCATAAACTGACATTCTGGTCAGACAGGTTGCTTTCCTCACAGTTTGAGGCAACAAATTGCTAAAGCCCAGCTTAGCAAGCACCTGCTTTAACTAAGAGTTACCCCAATCCCACGGGGCTTGTTAGCGTCGCTTTAGATTGCTGTTCCAGTCTGGTTAAATAAGTCTCCTCTGTAGGTGGTGTGGAAAGCTTATTGTGAACAGTTACAGATACATAAGCTCGCTATAAGGGTAAGTTCTACAACAAAAATTCACAGGAAAGGAAACTATTATTTCATAATTGTGCTTAAACATTATTACTAAAATTACACATAGACGCTATAAAGTCAAAGCAAGTCTTACACAACCTGTTTGATCTCATACGTGTACAATTTTCATACATGAAAAATATCTTGGCAACACAGTTAATAGCCACAAAAGCACCTCTTTGCAACCTGCAATATCCACTGAGGTTTTTTTACTTCCTAAGACTAATAAGCAAAGTCAATTTAACCCCAACCTTTCATGAAATAGCAGGGTTGAGACATCCAAAAGCACAGAAAGTCAACTGACATCCAACCCCAACTCATGCTTTCAAGCTTGTCTCCTCAATACTCCTCATTATACTCACGCGCAACAGATATCACATAGTAAAATATATATATATATATATGCACACACATACAGAGTATAGCTAGAAGTACCACTTCAAAGCTGATGGGGAGGGCGGAGAAGAATTAAAAAAAAAAACCACAAATGAATTTGCAAGGGCAAATTATTAATTATCCCAGTTGGAATTTAGCCAGTCAAGCCTGACATCTAAATTTCATGGTAAGTCTGCAGTAGAGCTAGGTGAAACTTTAGAGGTAGATGTTTATTTATTAGAAGTGGCATGTAAAAGTGAAATGTATCCAGCATTTTAGCAAGTAGCTCTGGCTGATATCAGCCTCTTTACTCCACATCTTCTCAGATATTCTTCCTCCCCACGTACAAACAGATCCAGCTAAGCTTAGTAATAGAACTTTAATGAGTTTTTAAAAATTATCAATGATTTTTTTTTTTTCTTTTTGGAGGGAAAACAGTTGGACGAATAAGTAATGCAAACAAATCCATTTCTAGATAGTTCTGCAGGTAAAAACATAAATTTCACCCAGATATTTGCTCAGTACCATTCCTGAGCCCTAGTATGACCAAAAAACAGTACATAAATTTTACATCTCATCCATAAGAAAAGCAAGAAAGAATGACCGGCTTGGCTATGCTTTTTCCAACACTGTATGCACATGTGTGAATAACTGAAGCAGCTTCCAAAGGGTCATGCTGGTTTGTGTCACAGAAAGCTGGGTACATAAATGCAGCAAGTTGGACACTAGAAGACATATTTTCAAACTTTCCACTTCCAAACTACAAAATGCAAGATGGCAAAATTCAGTTTTAACATCCTGAGATCAAACCTTGAGTATATACACCTACCTCCACACCAATACATATGCGATAGCAAAAAAAAAAAAACAACCAGCAATCCTGATGCCATTCTTTTTAACCATTTCAGATTTTTAGGAACGTACAGATAACGTATTCTCATAATATATAGCGTTAACCCCTATACAGATTCTCATGGAAACCTACTACTAACAGTGCATATAGGCTCTCCATTCTTGAAAGTGCCATAAGCTTTTTTTTTTAATCATTACATATCAGTATTTGCATAATGGAAGAATGCATTTAGGACAATTAAAAAAATATTCCAGATTTTCAGGATGGTGACACCACTTAAAACTGGCAAACTCATGACTATCTTCATGACCAACAGCTCATTCAACAGAATTTCTGAGGTCAATTGTATCTGGCATATGACATTTGAAAAATATAATTTTAGAATATTTTAGAAAATTTAGTATTCTATCAGACTTTACATTCTAGGAATCCATATTTGTTCTCTCAAATCTTGTAGAGCTATTTTAAATATACAGAATGAACCAAAGCAGCTTTTCTGAAAAAGAAAGACTTAAAGCAGCCTCCTGATGAAGTTTCTTCATAAGAATTCCTCCCCACAAATGAAATAAAATAACAAAGGAAAAGGCGGGCACAGACAAAAAGACTAATGGGTAGAGCTGGCGAGACTGGTAACTCCATATTGCGGCCAGAATATACCACTTGAAGTGTTAAAGTAGACGTACGCAAAGGTAAACATACACACAAGAACTAGAACTTGGAGCTCTTTTTATTATGAAGACAGCTGTGAACATGTAGCTGCTAGCGTTACTGATTGAGAAAGATTCATTTATTTCAAGTAGCAGCTAAGCAACCTTTGACCACTGTAAGACCTGACAACTTTAATTAGTTTTAGCTTAAAATGGAACCAAACTTGGCTTTGGCGCCTCTCCAAATAATTTTATCCCAGACTGCTCTCTGTTGCTAGTGGAGCATTGCAGTATAATTACTTTAATCTCTTCATAGGCATGTTCCATTTGCTAGCTTTCCAAGGAAATTTACAACCTTAACATATAGCTCAAAAATAATAGGAAAAAAAATTATTTATCACATTAGTTAAGCAAAAATTAACAAGGATTCATCCCTCACTGGCCTGAAAAGAGAATTTTTACTTTTTGAAAGTTGGTGTGCCAAAACTATGTTCATCCCATTCAATTAAAGACATGGGACAAAACAGCTCCATGCATTGTATGAACAGTGAAGCTGCTAAACCTGTTTGTAGGGCTGGGTGGTTTGGGGGGTTTTGGGGGATTTTTTTTTGGTTTGGTTTTTTTAGGTTTAGCTTGTATCACTGTAGACAAGAAAATGACCATCTGGCACAAATTCCAGACATATTAGCAGCCATAACTACTTCCAGATTAAACAATGTTATCCCATTGCCATCAAACACTAACCCCACTTAAAGATTCTGCCAGTCTGATTTGGCCACTTCATCCACATGTTCAACAGAGACAGAAAAAAGTCAGACAACCTGTTTTTGCATAAAGTCAAAATCATCAGAGGGGGCAGGAAAGGGGACCCTTCAGCAGAGTATTTTTTCCTAGCCGTCCTAATCCACGGTCCTGTTTCCCACAGTTTTCTGTTAAATTGCACAAGATGGCCTGCCCGCTTCACAGAATGAGTTACAAGATTAATACTGGAGCGTGCAACAGCACACGCAGCTGCGAGTAAAATGAAAGAGGTTGCCCTGACAGTAGCCTGACACCAGTAACTGCTGGTAATCCTGTTGTGTATATAGGGGTGCTCAGACAGACTTTGCCCTTGCATTAGGTTGCCTCCCAGTACAGAATTAAGCAACAAGTAGAGCTTTATAATTTGTTTCGTGCTTTGCAGAACGTGTAGGTATAGAAACATATACATAACAGTGCTTTTTCTTAGCAGGCTTTCGGTTTCGGAAAGTTACGATTTCAAAAATACGTGTTTACTTACACAGGAGGCACTTCAGATGGGAGACAGTTGTCCTTCATTTCTGTAGGAAGCCTCACAACTTTAGCCCTGTCTCTATGAAAACTGCTCCCTGCACAGCTGAGCTTTTACTCTCATGGCAGAACCTCACAGGATGCCCGCGGAGGAGAACTGTCAGCCGTGATCTTCATCCAAGAAGCAGAGAAGACATTATGGATTTCCCACTATATTTCAGAGTGCAATTTTCATCAGAGAATGAACTTAATTAAAATAAGACAGGACAGCAGGAGTAATAAAAAAATCTTTTAATTACATTTCTACAGTTTTGGATTTGTCCTCAAGCTAGACATCCAGACTGCCTCAGCCTTCACCAAAAATATGAAAAGAATTCAACTGTACAAAGTTTTCCTGACCAAGCAGAAAAGCATTGAATGTCAAAAAAAATTACTACTTTCAATTTGTGCATCTCTATCAAAGAATAACTTGCAGGAACATGGAAAACAGACCACATTTATTCTAAAAAGGCAGAACTAAGACTTTTTGATAAAGAAAGTGAATAAATTTCCAAGCACAGTATACACTGCACGCTTTCTTCCATACACAGCCCTGTGCAGCAGGTTTGCATTTTGTTCCCCATATTCACTACCACAAAGCCCAGAAGCCCAACTCCATAAACATTACTACGCAGCACCTATAAACGGTTTAATTAAATGCTGTTGATACCAACTCTTTATAAGCCATCAGCGTGGCAACCTCATACGGGCTCCTTATTTGGCAAAATAAAGGCAGCCGTAGGGACGTTATAATGCTTAACGACACGGTGCTCTCCTGGGGCACGCAGGTACCAGGCTAACAAGCCACCAGGTCATTCATTGGCAGGGAAGCAGGGTGTAACACAAAGAAAATAGCAGGGGAATTCGCTCAAGTTGCCCAGGCGACAGCAAAGCAACACGATGAAAAATTCACGGTCGCCCAGCGGCAGGGAAATCACTTGGGCGAGCTCGCAGCCAGCCCCAGCCACGCAGGGCTGGACTTGCAGCACACTCTAGCGATCTGAAGTCTCCACAATAAAAACTAAATAAATTCAGTGCTGCGCTCACCAAAATAAAAAAATAAAATAAAGAGCAGTAATTTGAACTCTGCCTCCATTTATAAAACATTTGATGCTTGTTAGGCGGCAAAGGATAGACCAGCGTTGGTCTGGGATCACCGACCTTTTGCTCTCAATGTAATGTGAAGGCAACTGTGGTTATTATATAGCTTGCTGTTTCTTTGGATCAGATTTAAACTTTGATAGCGCATCGTTTATGAGCTATGGCTTTGCATTCTGTCTCACTGGCTGAGAACTGATGCGCAGCAGATAACGGCGCTGTACCTGTGTGCAGAAGCCACAGCAGGGCATGTAGCACACAAGCGCCAGCAGGACTGCACCAGGACACCCCCCACGCCAAAAACCATCAGATTCAAGAGATCTCTGCACACTGTGGCATCTTCTTGCACAGCTTCTAGGTTACAAGCACAGTCTGTACCATAAAACATAACTGAAAATCAGCAGCTTTTTTTACAGGCAGCTCAGTTTCATAGACGGAGAATAGTTACTGTAATGAACAGTCTGTTGGCCAACCAAGAAAAACTAAGAACACAGGCTACTTCTCTCCCTCCGGTCTTGGGTTGGCAGTTTCCAGGGCAGGACTTAAAGCACAGATAGACCCCTCTCATTCAGAATAAGGTGTCAATCGTTTTTATTGCCAAGAAGCTTCCAAATCGCTGCGTAACTACAGTCCCAACCCACAATACCCTGGGTCAAGTGACCCTCTCAACCTCCTTCCCACTCACATCTTTAGCACATCTAAACATTCCCTCATCTTCTCATAAATTAAAAGGATCCATTTCTTCATGTCCTACGGTCTTATTGATCAAACTTCTATTTGTAGGCATTGTCTTAATCATTAAGAGTTGGGTTCATGGAGTTGCAAGATAAGCCTCAATAATTCAAACCCATCAAATCACTAACAATTTCTTCTGCATGTGCCCACCTGTATTTCAGTGCCAACTTCCTTCTCCCACTAATCTGCAGCACTTCAGTTTTATTCCTCCCCTTTCTCCGTTTTCCTCAGTGTTTGCTTTGTTTCTCCTTCTCTTGCTTCAATTTCTTCAATGTGTTTTATTTAAAGAAGCTTTTCCAGTCATTCTGTCATGTCTATAGTTGTTCTTGGTCTTATTGCAGGAATTATTGATAAATCCAAAGCCACGTACACATGCATGCACACATCATGTACACAGTTTCTGATGTTCTTCCCATAATGACTCTGCAGAACAGCTACCGCTACGCCAAGACACGTGGAATTGCATTTGGTACACCTGGTAGTACCACTTCAGTCAGGAATACATATTTGAAAAAAAAAAAAAAAAAAAAAAAAAACATTCTGGAGAGTTTAAGTTTCAGACTGTTAAGAACATCATGACTACAGCAAGTACTTACAATGGATCATTGTACTTACTAATGAACAAAGCCTGTTGAAACACCAAACTACATGATTATTGCTTAGTTTCTAGATGTGGATACACCTCATTGCCTCTCTGTACAGACTACACTTTGAAGCTGAAATAATGAACTACAGTGATTAGAGAGCAGCTTTTAAACAGAACAAAACTTGGTGCCTTTTTATTAAATACTGGGGGAAAGAAACTTCAATGAGAAATAGCCCTTTAACATATCTTTTTTCAAGACTTGTACATGTCCTTAAAATAGATATGAACAATCCTTGCAAAGCCAACGTGACTATGCCTACACTAGAATTTAAGACCCTGTGCAGTTTTTCCAGGTTCAGGGCTTAAACTCAAATCTATCCAGTAACACAGCTGCCTTATTTAAAAATCAGCATTTTCATAAAACTTGCAAGCTATTATATACAATGCAGGTATTAAGCTTCAGAAGAATAACGTGTTAGTACCAAAAAGAGTCACCCGCGCACTCTGAAGAGCAAACATTTTGGACAAAGGAGAAGAAAGGTACTTTGGAAGTACCACATTCAGATTGTCATTTTTTAAGATGAAATAGTTCACATAACTTTAGAAAAGAAATCCTACATCTATTAACACATCAGCTTCTCCCAGCAAGGTTTTCAAAAGAAAAAAGTGAGCCACCAGTTGCATAAGTATAAAAAAATATCCATAAACAATCTCTTCAAACATCTTTCTTTCCATTCCCTTCTCGCATCAGCTATCTTGACACACGCATGCACGGTACATGACAGGAAATTCAATTATGATACTCTACAGAAAAAGAAAAACACATTTAAAAGATGATATAATCGAAAGAAACTTCTGTAACATAAAAACAGTACTTTCATGTGTGCACCACTGAACTTGTATTAATACATTTACCTCAGTCTCGCTAAGAATTAGCCCACTGTGGGATATGTGGACCAGTTTGTACTAAAGTTGAATTAAAAGCCTCAGGCTGTTCAGCAACTGATTTTTATTTCCAGTTTATATGCACATTTTCTTTCTTACCTAATTGATAGATTCGTTATATGCACTCACAAGAGGTATATTGCAAGGGAACGGAATTCAGGATCAGTCTTGCTAATTATATAGGATTTATCTTCAGTATTTGTACAATGCCAAGCAGGCTGCTGATGGTGCAGACTATTTACTTGGCTAGTCTGGAATAAACACTTAAAACTGCAGCTAAATTTAAAAAAAAAAAAAATCAAAATACAGAGAGTGCAAATATACACACATATTACATAGGCATTGATAATTAAATACTATGCTCAAAGTGTATGAACATGAACTAGAAAGATCCTGTGTCAAGAAAAAAAAAAAAAAACAAAACAACCCCAAGCAAATAAATGTAAGCCAATTCATAAACTGATTTCACCACAACCAGAAAGCACCCAAAATTCCACTTAACATTAAATCACTCTCCATTTCACCAGACTAATTCCAAATTTGCAGCACTATATTCAGACCAAGATTGAAGAAAAATTAGAACCAAGGTAGAACAAGAAAATATTAACCAAATTATGTATTTAGCAAGACTACATAAGATAATGTTGTTTAACAAAAAAAAAAAAAAAAAATCAAAGCCAAAGCAATATTTCTAGCAGGAGGAATGTTACATTTGGCCAGGGAATTTAAAAAATAATCCCTTGATCCAGTTAGAGACCACGTTGGCAAGAGAGAGACTATTTAGTTTGCACAGATCCAAAGTGCTTGTCCCCTTTTCCTAAAGCCCTGGATCTTGAGGCCATGTCCTTCCCCCACTCTCACAAGCAGGTCCTCAGCTAGAGCTCCAGGCTTCCCAGCTCACAGCTGGATCCTTTCTTGCTGAGGAGTGATGCTCTACCATCTTCGGTGCCAAATGCAATGCACGCCTGCCTTGATTACTCCTCCTCTTAAACAAAAGAAGGACAATAAATTCACGAGTCAGAAGTCCAGCAAGGGTGGCAATGCCACTGATAAAAATGATCCACGTTCCAAGCCAGGGACAGGTAACAATACACTTCAGTTTTCGATTTGATCAAAGCAGAAGAGTAAGCTTTTCACTCCATATCCTGGCTAAAAAAAGGAACATGTCCTAGCTTAGCTCCATCATGCCTGCACCAGCAAATTGACTTAATTGTCAGCAGGGGATTATGAAATATGAAGTGACTCCAGCAGTGCTCGGGGGAGACTCCTGAGGCACAGTGTCTATAGCAAAGACACCAAGGAGCCATCCATCTCACTCTCACCCCCAGGCAAAGCAGAACAGCCTTGGATCTCTAAAAGAGGCCGACAAGAAATAAGAACAAAACCCAGCTTTCCGGGATGATTAGCACTGACCCAAATAAGAAAGAGTGGTTTTAAATACATCAGCACAGCTTCCCGGACTGCTGGTGCCCATGCAACCAAAGGTTGGAGGTCATGATTTGAGACACTGATTTGCAGTTATGAGGCTCCATCTGATAGCAGCTCCCAGGGGCCTAAGGAGAAAAGGCAACACCATGTATGCTTCCCCTCTCACATCCTTCTCCTCGAGAAGGATAAGGGTGGGAAGGGTAGAAAAGGAGGCTGCAGTCAACACAAGCTGCTCTGCTGGGTGCTGCCACCAGAGGAAGGCAGCAGGAATACTGCTAAGTTAGCGTGCCAGCAGGAAGGAAGAGAAGCCAGACGTAACTCAACCCCTGGGACACTGGCACTAAGAAAGAAGTAGGGAACTGAAACCTTATGCTGTGTCTTTCTAAGAGTATATAAGAGAGAGAAATGCTTCCACCTGAAAACACTCCTTATGCTGTCTGTCAGGGGATTCACTCTGAATTTGAGAAAAAATTTTTTATTTTAATCTAATCTATTACTGGCGTGGGGGACTACTCTGAACTAGAGTTGCAGCCTCTGAAGCTGTAAACTCCTGACCTAAAGAGCCTTTGGGCTTTAAGCCCTACCAAAACACCGAGTCTGAGCCTCCTAAGCAGGTTCATTTTGCCGTCAAGGAGGTACAAGGTAGAGAAATCACTCTGTGGCAAAACAGCCCTAATGCTGATCACTCAGCTCTCTGAAATGCTGGTTTTTGTCATCTAGTATTTAAAAAAAAACAAAAAACAAACAAAAAAACCCCACCCACACACCACAACACCCACCCCCCATCCCATAATTAGCTAGGTCATGGCCAAGGTTAGACTGCTGGTAGGCGAAGCTCTGCTGTGACACAAGGCAAAAATCATCTGGCCTCCAGCATTTGGAGATGCCTTCATCCACGGTATCAAAGGAAAACGAAAAACTGCTGTATTTGTCCTAGTCCACCCTTCCCCCAGGTAGATTCAGTTGTTTTACTTTTTAAGGTAATGGCCAACCTAAAAAGAAAATTGTTGCAGAACCTCAGAAATAAGAATTCACGCATAAAGTCTGAATTTCTGTTACTTTTCCCAATATAGTTTAGTGAATTCTGCAGGTAAAATCCATCATTTTTTCACCGACTGCCTATTCTGGAAGTCATTATAAAATTTTATTTTAATTTCAGAAAGAGTAATATCAGGACTCAGATTTGCAGAAATTCAGGACTAGTCTCATAGTGACGCGGACCACACTGCTCAACGTAATCACTTCAAAGTGGACTGAAACCGACAGGATGAAAAAACAGAGTTTCTCTGAAATAGGCTATACACCACAAATCCTTAGAAATGTAAAGGAAATGGGTTGCCAGTTAATATTATCTAGAATATCAAGTCACTGGGAAGACTTATATTCCTCTATAACCTGGTTTGATAGAGTTGAAAGCAATACCATCTCTTTCTTAAATAAAAAGTTATTTCACATGACACGAGTACAGTTCTCCTGAAAAAGCAATATGGTTCACACTTCAAATTTAAAAGCATTTCTAACATGGATTTGCAATGCAAAACATTCTAAATACAAATCAAATATAGCTGACAGAACCATCTTTTTCAGACAGTCTGCAACTAGGCATACCAGATATTAACTATTTCTATTTATTACACTATGGGAACCAATTTTAAAGCATAAACCGAAGGTGCCACAGAGACCTACTTAAGTGATTCATGTTGTACACCAGATCAGAGTTACTGCGGCGCAGACACGCAAGTGACAAAAGTGAGAAGGAGCAGTAAATCTAAAAAGTTTTCCAAATCAGTCTTTTTCCACAAATTTCAACTACTCAAACGCAACAGGCAATAAAAGCCCCAGGCTTCGAGGCATCACTGCTGAAACCATCTGAGAACAAGGGCTGTTACAACATAGTTCCTACAAGAGCCAAGTAATCTCTTCTTGATGAGACCGCCTGCCCTGCAGTGCAGCTCAGGGGAGAAGCTGCAAAGCTCAGAATAGCTCCTCTGCAGCCAGGGAACCAGTATTCAGACAGGGTACCCCAAAGGAGGAAGGAATGGTACCACTTATGTCCCCTCTTGGCCATTTGAGCACATTGTGCAAGTGACAACCCAGGCAGGAGATATTACAATGAACCCTGAATGTTCTTGTCACCTCCGAGTGAATCAGAGGTGTGTGGGAGCAGCAGTAGCTCATCACCCCACTGTTGTGAAGAAAGCATAGTGCTTTGCAGCATCTTCAATACTATAATTAAAACAATTCCCACATACATCCAAACAACACAGCATGTTTCAGAAATAACTCTGAACAACAGCACGTAAACATACAAGTGTCTATTACTCGCACATGATGCAAACAACACTTGCCATTGTGCTTGGATTAACAAGCAAACACCGCTTTCGCAAGCCTCCACCATGCTTTGATGTATATTTAGCTGCCATTACTAATTTTTATGACTGTGACAGCAGGTCATACAAAGGGGTTTGGAGTCCAGAATTTTAAAGCCAAGCTGTACCCTTAATACTAATTTTTAAGCAAGAGACATTCTGCATTCCTACAGAAAGCAACTTCTGGTTTTGCAACCTAAATGCTTTCCTTTTGTGAGTAAAGTCTGTTTCCAACAACCATAGGTAAAAACAAAACATAAACTTCATTTCACAGTCCATAATTATTTATGTAACAAGTAACTGAAACTATATTTCAAGTGACTAATATTTCTGAAAAGCTTCCCCAAAATCTGCAGCAAACGGCAAAACACTAGGCAAAGCTAAATCGTAACAAAGGGTGGAAGACACAGCATCAGTCTTCTACTCAGCAGCTAAGAGAATTAAGCAAAAGCAGCGCCTCCTGCCAAAGGAAAAGGAAGAGGAGACAGACAGGGTCAGCCAGACTTCTACGCAACAGCATTTTTGAGCATCAACTCTCATCCCCATTTTGGTGAGAAGGTATGCCTTTTTCTGCATCTAGTAAGTTAGATGAGATAAAGCTAAAACTTAATTGCCCCAGTCAAAGTAGACCTTCCCCTATTCAATACTTAACTGCATATATTTAACAGGATTATGTTACGCATAGAAATACTAATTCCCATGCTAACCTTACCGCATTACTTACACTCACTGGGATCATGTTGAGCTAATACCTCTACAAACCCAGAACAACCTACTCCATCCTAATGTGTTTATCGTTACAACATAAAGGTAGGAAAGAGCAAACATACATCCAGACAGAGAAGTACAAGGGGGCAATATTAACACTATATGGATAATCTCAACCTACCAGCTGACCACCCACTGCCAAGATTTTGTAGGTATTGCAGAGAGAGGGGAAATCAAAGAAGTCTTCTCTTGTGTCCTAGCACTTTGCAATTACTGGAGGCTTGACTGGTTTAGGTTTTTTAAAACGCAAAAGCTTGAAAAAACACCATGTTGCATGCCTGTCTTGACTGAGAATACACTGCTGCAACTATTGGCTTAAAAAAAACACAATCCTTTGGATAATCCCCCACAAGTCCTGATTAAAAGTGGATTTAATATTATGAAACAAAATATAATTGTTCAAGACGACCTTGAGTAGTTTCTTACACCACACTGCTCCATCAGTGCGCTCAAGATGATAGTTGCGCTGTCAAATGTAGGATGAGACAGGCTGATAGCAAGGTCCTTCCTAAATGTTTTCCTCTATGAAGTAGAACAGATGCTTGCAGTTCTTCTAAACCACATCTGCCTCCTGTTCTATTTCAAACACACACTGAACACACATAATGAAATGGAGTAGACATTTAATAAGTATGAGCCGTATCGATGGCCTACCCAACAAGCAGTCCTAGAATACATGCATTTTGTTTCCTCTGCTTAAGTCATTACTGATTTTATGTCCAGGAAAATTAACGTATACAGGCAAAAAGTGGTTTCACAATAACAGTGGCACTATTGCCACCTGCTGTCCGAAAATATTCATGGCATCCCACGCCATCTCGCACTTCACAAGGCAAGGTTGTTGCAGGTAGTTGAAAACTTTTAAGAAATCCAACTTTGCAAGTGTTTTGCCTGTATGTTGCTAGTTTTATCTGGAAAAGCACACACAAAAAAGGTCCAGGATAACCACGGCACGAAGGATCAATAACCACATTGGTCTGATGGTTAGTAAAGTCCACCTTACAGTCCTGGAATACAGGAAAGGAGTTCTACTAACAGGAGCAAGGGTTTTAAGTTACCACCCCCTCAAACTACAAAGGATGAAATAAAGCAGTGCCAGAGGACAGAAAAGCTAAAAGAGAAGATGATACAGTGAAAGGCCTGGCATTTCACAGCCTCTACTATTCCTCTTAATTACTGAACACTGCTGGAAACCTGGATCTCCAGCAGAGCCCACACAGCTCCAACTGCTCTGCTTGCAACCCATACAGTCCCCGGTTTTAGGGCGATAAAACGTGCTAGGTTTGAGTGGCCAAGCACAAACCTAAGAAGCAAAGAGATCAAGTGAAAGCACAAACACTACAATACAATAAGTTACTTCTGAACCTGACAAGTCACAAATGATGCAAGTAGCGTCCTCTACTCCCACCCACTCTTTCTCTACTCCAGAAAGCATCAAAGTTACTTGAAATGTTTTATTTGTATTCATAAAGCTCCTAAGGAGTTTGTATTTGTTTTTTTACTAACAAAAAAATCAGCAACACGTGGTTTATATAGAAAATTATTGCCCCAGAGGAGCCTAGAAATTATCAGAGACAATAAATGGGTTCAACAATGGATGCACAAAGAAATAAAGAGAACGTATTGGTCTAGGTAAAACAGACGGTGGGCCTGAAAGCTTCAACGCTGATTGTTAAGTAAGTCCATGTACCATAGACCATCAGGTTATATTAGGCTACTAAAATGTCTACCTTGCCTATTTTATGTTAGATTCTCAGAAGATTAATGGACCATGCCAAATCCAGACACAGGAAATAGTTGGCCATCTAACTTCGTGCCAGGGTATTTCATAGAATCATAGAATGGTTTGGATTGGAAGGGACCTTCAAAGATCATCTAGTTCAGCCTCCCTGCCCTGGTCAGGGACATCTTTCACCAGATCAGGTTGCTCAAAGTCCTATCCAACCTGACCTTGAACACTTCCAATGATGGAGCATCCACAACTTCTCTGGGCAACTTGTTTTAGATATTTAGATATTAGATACTTAGATATCCCGCGCCCTCAACTCATTCTACTCAGCCTTCTATGCCAGCGTGGAATAACATGGGAAGTCAAATAGCATTGTTCTGAACCTCAACTTGCTATGCATCTGGTGCCTCAGTCCACAATCTGTTAGTTTAAGGAACCTTTTGAGTGCATTGTTCCAATGGAAAGTATATTTTCTTCTCTACTGCTTTTTTTATGGCTTCTCAGTAAGTCAGTGAACACTGACATCTTACTGCTTGTTAACATGAAGGGCTACCTCTTTGCAGTATCTGGCCATATGACAGGCTGATGGGCAAAGCTTTCCTTGTAGGCATGCAAGGTTTAGGTCTTCATTCCATCACCTGAGACTCTCAGCTCGCAGGCACAGGACACGATTTGGCAGGATAATGCCCAGGCCTGTGTCTGAGGCACAGACCCACCCAGAAGCCATCCCTGTTAGCTAAGTGACACAGCTGTAAGCACAATGGCGGAATATACTAGCATACTGAAAAATATTACCCCACAATTAACTTCCCCCTCCCAAAGCACCCCAGAACAAGGAGAAAGTTCATTCCTGCCACGTGTCCACAGCACTGCCAATCCTTTCTTTTTTGTTCTTAAGTTTTGAGTTATACTAATTATACGCGGGATATTTTCGAAGTATATTGTGACCATCCTTGCTGCACTACAATTCTGAGTTAGTCTCCTCAATGTTAAGCCTCTGCCACATCCTTAGAGCAAATGGTGTTTGACTGAGACAGCAGCTAGAGTAATCCACCTAAATTAAACTGCACCTCTAGCTGTACTTTTCTTTGGTTTCATTCTCTTGATCACTGTCACTTTACACAGAGTTTCAGTTTTCATCCAAATGAGTATTACACTAAAGAGAAGATCTACACTGAAACCAGATTAGACCAAAAGCAGAGGGCAAGTTTAACCATCTCTTATCCACCAGCTGCGCTTGAAGTATTTTCCACAGAAAGCAGTAATAAACTCACTCACAGATGTCATGACTGAGAATGACCGATTCCCTCAACTATTAACATTGACTTTTCTGATGAGTAAGTGGGGACTATATATCAATTAGTCTGGGGCTCTACACACAAGTGTAATTGCACCAACTGTAATTTAGCTTGAGAAACCTTTGATTAACACCACAGTCTGCTCACACTAAAGATGAAAACCAAATTAACAACAATTTGTTACCATTATTGGTTCTATTCCTTGAGGAAATTACAACAGAGTAAGCTACAGGCAGATGCCAGATTACTCCATGCAAGAGATTTCAATACAAGTTTTCAGTTTCCCTATCTGTACACTGGAGATAGACCATTTAAAACATGCTTACAAAACATGCTACTGGACATCAAACTCACCAAGAAGCTCCCAGTATAAGCAACCATTTGTGTTTAGCTCCGTTGGAAAAAAAAAAACCAACAAAAAAACCCCACAAAATCAATGTTAATAAATGCAAACATCCCATGCAAAAATCCTATAAGCAACTTAAGGGCAAATTTTACATTTTGTTGATTCTATTTTCAATAGCAGGAACATTTGAGTTAAGGGACTTATTTTTATAGTGAATGAAGAGCTGAAGAATAATTTCAAATAAGCTCCAAAGTAAGAACTACTGGTCGCTGTAAAATAAAAAGGGGGAGGGTAAGTATATACACAATACTAGTTCAGGCCCAGCAACTGACTCAAATACCTTCATAATATTCAGACAGGCCACTTCTGAAGTAATTTCTACTGCAGAAGCTACAAGATGAAAATTTGGTGTGATAAATTAAGGTGCCAAATGAAATGGATTAGCAATCAGTGAAATTGCCTGATGTCAGATCTGTTCCAGATTAGAATCCATCCTTTTTCCCCACCTGTTCATTAAGCACCAAGTTCAAGGCAACTGCAGTGACTGATTGCGCATTAACAAGCTGTTTATGTGGAAAGGCATAGTTCAGCCACTATCTATACTTACATACTCGTTTAAGCATAATTCACTGGTAATATATTCAGTTCCCAGTTTCAATACATAGTACTTCCACCTTGATGTGTAATTTTGGACTTGAGAAAAATGGGATGCCTCATAAAATTAAACAATCTGATTATACTTCAAGGTCAAGGCCCGGAAGAGTCTAGAAGAAAATCTATTGCTATCTCCAGTTAAGAAAACCAGAGAAAGATATTGCTGTTACACTAAAATACTTAAACATGGCTGTAAAGGCAGAAACCTGAGGGAGGAAAGGCGTATTTCATTAGGGAAAGTTGAGGCTTAACATGAAAACGGCTATTTCATCCTCTAAGTCAAGTCATGCAGAGGCTCCAGGCGAAACCCGTCCTGCAACAAGCAAAGCAAACACAGTGTATTCAAAACCCAAACATTTTCCAATTCCACATGATTCCAGTACCGGGACAGGTAGGTCCAGCAGGACAAGCATTTCAAACCCTTACAAATTTGTTAAAAAGACTCAGATGTAATTCGCTCCCCGGAAACACCCTCACCTCTTAAAGCACCCAAGAGCGCTTCCCCTCTGCGTACCTTCACCTGACAGGCCCTGCGCAACGTGCCAAGGACACTAAGAAACCTGTGCAGCACGTGTCTGACAAGCCAGCATCCCCAGCTGAAGTGACTCACTGAAGATATACAGATGGCATCCTGTAGAGGAAACCTCTTCTTGAACAGTACGAGGTTCAGTAACTAAATTCCAGCATCAGAGGTTAGTAAAAAAGGGACTTAAAAAGTTGTTTACTTACTTTCTTCACTAACTCTTTTCACTATTTATCAGAGTAAGATTTTGCTTCGCATTTGGTTTCTCATATGGAAAAAAAAAATATTCCCCTTAAAAAGTGATAGTCTTTCCCCAAATTTGGGAGGATTAGAGATGATTCCAGCACACTAGTACAGTTTAAATGAAGCCACCTAGTTGCTATAACTGTAGTAACCATCTAATTGCTAATTTAGAAGCAACACTATAGACTTATTACCAGAAATATCTACTTGAATAGAACTGATCACCTTGCTTTTTCCTATAGGTTAAAGGTTTCTGTTCTCAGTACCATACTTTTGTACAGATATCCAAGAATATTTTTCAAAACTATGACGACATAATGTTTCTTCTAGTGTTCTGCAAGTCATCCTCTTCCCCTCAATCAAATAAAAATAAGGAAAACCCTTCCCCCCCACCCCACCCCCCTGCATAATCATTTCCTCCTCAATCTTGCTCCTCATAAAAACTCACTCACAAGCACACTAGTACATGCCTTTTTATCTTAGAACTGGGCCAGTAAGATTCATTAACAGGTAAGAAGTGAATGAACACCTGAGGTCAGTAGTGATGAACTGCTGCTTAAGGTAGATCAGATACATAGACATACACATCACACCTACTCTGAAAATGCAACTCCTTTATCTACTTCAGATTTAAAAGTTGCTGCATGCAGTATAAATAGTGACTTATTTTTCCCTATATTTATTAAAAATGCAGAGGAAATTTAGTATTTACTGCTTAGCTAATACTACAAATATTGCACAATTTATTTTTAAACCTTACTGAAACTTTTACCACTTATTTTTGTATTGGGGATTAGCCTCTCTATAAAAACAACATACTTGAAGTCTAAAAGTGAGCAGAATGAGCTCTGTGACTGGTGGACTAATCCTTTTTGGTTTTCCAATAGGCCCTGAAAACTTCAGTCAGGACCAGCATTACTACATCAGACCCACCTAAGCCATGAGACCGCCACGTCATACCATCCACACTTTAAATAAGCAGAGGTAACAGGCAAGCAGACTCCGAGGGAAACAATTTTCTTTTAGAGTCACAACTTGGAACATACACCCCTTATTTTGGACTGCTGCTAATTTAACCACCAGCAGAAAGACTTGCTCCCTAAATCCGTATCATACCTTGGAGAAAGCAGCTCAAAAACATTAAGGTAGAGGGAGCTGGCAAGGCAGTAGGGGTGGTATTACACGTTTTGTGGCTTTAGTATTCCAATATTATCTGAAACTATTTTTCTCACATAGCTCATTTGGTCCACAGAAACACTTTCTATCAGGAAATGCCTGCAGTATGAATAAAACGCATGTTAAAAGAGCTGTGTGGAAAGGGGCAGAGGGACTAAACAACCCTCCTCTCCTTCCTCTAAACACAACCCCCCCATAAGCTCCATTCCCATGCGTTATTTGGAAGTCAGCTAATTGCGGTTATCTGGCTTCCAGGTGCTTGAAGCACTTTTGGCATCAGGATGAAGTGACATCTAGGAATATTTAATTTGTTAAAAAGGCCAGTTATCATGGCTTTACGCAGTAAGTACATGCCTCAGGGACAGCCTGTTCGCATTCTTAGAGCCCAGTACTGAAAGAGCAGAAAACCACATGGGAGTAAAAATAAGATTTTTGTACAAATCTTACCCAAATCCTTAAAAAAAGTGGGGAAGGAAATTAACATAACAGGACACCTTAGGCAAAACATCAAGTTAAACTAATACCTGTCTGCAGGTAGCAGGGAAGTTTTAGGGAACTATTCTGGAAGGATAACACAGTTACAGGGGTAGATAATTGACATCCATTTTAGTAATATGGCCTACCAGCTCCCTTTTTCAGCTACCTTCTCCATCACGCTGCATCTCAGGTTAACTCTCGCTCTCTTCAGAAGACCAAAAATAGATCCTCACTCTGATCACAAATTATTTCAAAGTGGCTGTTTTGATACGGTTGTTTTGACAATGAGCAAAGGCACAAACTTTTACTTCCACTGTTTCCATAGTTGTCCTCTCTTAGCATAAAATATTTGTAAAACATTTTTGGAAATTAGTAATGTTCAGTTTATCTGTTAAAGTCTAGGAGAAAAGGGGACACTTTCATAGCCAGCGCTCATCTTGGTATTTAGCTACATCAGATCACCATTAACACCTTTGTTAGCCTAACGAAAGAAATTCAGTTAGCACTTTAACTGTCTCATTTAGATACAAGAAATTCAGAGTGGAAAACAGAACTCAGAGCATAAAGTAAGCTACGAAATTTAACAGAAGTGTTTGTGTAGTATAGCTCTGAAATAAACTTGGCCATACTCTGAACGGAGTCACACCGTTAGCTGGGTGCCCAAAGGAGGACAGCATTGTATGAAGTCAGTGCTATAGGCAAGTTACCACACATATTCTCACCCCTGTTTAATCAAGTAAATCCATTTATGTCTCATTTACCCCTCACAGGCAGGTATCAGAAAAAGGGTTTTTTGCCAATGTGTTTGTATCCAAATCTGGAGACTATGTGAACCACCTGGAACCCTTCCACAGCCCCAGAATTTGCCATGCCCTTTACTTAAGGCATATTTTGTTACTTGTGTAAGTCAATGTAAATGAAAACATTCAAACTGTAAGTATCTGCCTGTGGCTTTAAATTGTCTATGACTTGCTGTATGTTAAACTATTTATTACATGAGATAGCGGAATTCCTAAATTCAGAGAGAAAGTCTCAAGAGGGTCTCTTCCTTCCTCCTGCCAGTTGCGAGCCCTGGGTTAGGGAGAGTGTCAGTCATTAACATTCAGGGTGGCCAAAAGGCTTTACGTACACTTATAAAATAAATTTGCACAAATTTACCTTTAAAAAGTCCATCTCCTATTCCACGTTCAACAGGCTGCATTTTATACAACTTAGGCACAGAAGCTAGTACTGTGGCGATTGCATTAGTCACACCATGAGACAACGCAAGATTGAGCTTTCCAAAGGAGAAACAGGATGTAACTACTTTTTGCTTTATCTCTTTGAGGTTTCGATAATTTTAATTGCAGAAGGAAAAACAATGGAGTCCTTTGCAAAAGCATCAGAATGCAGAAACATGTTTTTAGAAACCATCCAAGAGACACTACAGTTTCACAGAAACTTTTGTTTGATTTTAAAAAAAAAAATCTCTCAAGTGCAGCAACTGGATTTTTTACATAAATAGTACAGATCTTGAACCAGAACATCCTCCTTTTCATTTAGCTTTCCTGCCATCCTCCACAATAAACAGTTTAACTTCAAAAGAAAAAAAAGAAACAGTGAAACCATGAGCAAATCAAAGGCTTACACTTAAAATTTAATTACTGCATTAACATATAGAGAATATTTGATTTTTCAAGGTAACTATAGGTCAGTATTTTAATCTAAACATATTAACAATTCATAATAGTTAATATATTATGCACTTTAGGAACTACAAGAGATTACAGAAGAAAAGGGCTAGAAGAATCTCAAAAATCCACTCGTACCAACATCCTGACCTAGGACTGCTGCTGCGTATCAGCCTGATACAGTGGAGCATTGCTGTCCCTTCCAATGAATAGTTTTACCAACATCTAATCTGAATCTCTCATTATGCCCAAATCCAACTCCTCTTTAACTTACTTACAGAAGATATGAGTAGAAACAACTTCTTTTTGCCAAGCCTTCTAGATACTTGAAGTCTCTCAATCTCAGTTTTATTGTGTGGGTTTGAGAGGTCTTTAATCCCTTCCTCAAGATTATGTGTTAATACGCATTGATTTTAACATTTTTTATTTCTGCTCAGATAAACACATTCCTTACCAGGATGGCAAGCAAGTTTACAGGCAGATAATGTCATCGGCAGTCTGGGATATAGGTTTTTGGACATTTCAAGAGAAAGGGAGAAAAAGCCTTTAAATCAAAAAACGCAAAAGCATTCCCATTCTGAAGCTAATCTGCAACCAGTTCCAGCCTGCAATTCAAGGGAGGCCTATGAACAAAGAATCTAAATATAAATTGAGAGAAGTATGCTAATATTGACTTACTGTAGAGTAATAAAGTAAGGAAGTCAGCAAGAGCACTACTGGAAATGTCATCTTGAAAGAACCAGGGGGAGAAAAAAAAAAAAAGATTAATACTTCAGAGACCTCACCAGCACAGTAAGGAGAGGATCACATTACTACATGGATGCTACCCATATTGTTTGTCTGTAATGTAGAAAGGCTTTTGTGCACCAGTAAACTATAAGATTAATTAAAAACTTTTGCATGGAAATACCATCCTCATTACTTGTTGGGAGTGCAAAAATGCATTTCGAGATCACTAAGGATTCTACCTATACTCCACGAAATCCAGTAGCATGTCTCCACTGTAAAGTGGGGAGTCAGGGAGAAAAACAACATCAAACAATCCAAGAGACTCTGTTTACTAACTTCCACACTGTATAAGCAAACATTTCTGTACTCTTTACAGACATGAGCCAGTATCTCCACACAGCTTTTTACTGTGGTAGGCAAACACATCAATTTTGGACAATACAACCTTGGGAATCTCTGCAATTTATTCCATCACAGAGAAGATACTGCAGTATGTTTCCTTCCAATAAATGAAGGCCACCAAAAATTAGTTCTTGAAAATTAATCAATACGCCTAACAACTAAGGACAACATCAGCCAAATACTACGGGGAAAAAGGTTTCCAGCCTCAGGAAACAAAAATTATATTCTTTTTAGGGTGAGGAGTGCAGGCAAGATTTGGCTGGGGGGGGTGTGTAGGGGGAAAACCTTCCCATAGTCTTTCCCAACTAGACAAATCAGCATATTATAACCTAATGCACAAAGAAATCAATTGCATAAGCATTTCCCCCTCGTTTTTTGTCACAAGAAGATGCTATGCACAGTTCTTCAGCTCAGCTGCATACACGGAGACATGGTCACTAATCAAGAAGAGGTATTGAAACATACAAAACTCTGTAGGTCACAACCAAAAACTTGAACGATACAATCTCCCTACAAGAAAGCAAATATTCAAACCACATAAAACAAAAATTCAGTTTTCCTATCACCTTATTGTTAAGGTTTTCACATTACCTAGCCCACAAGTGGCTTGATTTATAAAAACAGACCAGAATGTGCTGCAGTAGTTTAGTATCAAAGTTCAGCCTTCTACAAGATGAAGCGTGAAGTCTCCGCTGCTCAAGCTAAGTCAAAAGATGGATGTGAGATTTTTTTTTTTTTCTTGTCAACTCTGCTATTAGAGTTTTGCAATACTCTTTCTCACAGTAAAGGCACACAGGATGAACAGATGCAGTATAGAGAAATTGGGAAAAAATTACGTAGCTTCCAAGAGATTTCCACAGGACATACCAGTTTTATGCAACTTTTCAAAGTTCAAACTTGTAACTATAAAGGACTGTCAAGACATAACAATATAAAACATTTAACCACCTACCAGCATTAACAATGGCATCAACCTCAAGCACTGTAATGTCACCTCTATAGAGAGAAACTTTCTCGCTCAGACTTTTCTTCCCCTGCTGATCTTCTTTTGCGTTTTCACCTACAATACAAGAAAGCAGTAAAACCAGATTAGAAACGTGGGTCTGAGATCACTATTTAGAAGTACAGAGCAGGTATCAGCAGTTGCAGTTACACTACTGCTGTCAGACTGCGGCATCTTTCAGTTTTGCCTCGAGAGGGCACCGGTAACCCAAAGATACCAGCGTTTCCCTTAAATCACACTACTTGCTTTTTATTTGTTTTCAAATACAAGCTACGAGGAAGCACTGATTCCTTGCCCACATGCCATTTGACTGAAAAACTGTATACATTTTTCCAAGCTAGAACCATCAAATAGTTTTCTTTGGTAACCACAAGGGTGCAAATTCTGAAAAATTAGAATTACTTAAGATAATCCTCCCACTGAAGCGATAATTTATCCAAACCAAAGTTAGGCAGAACGTGTAAAACAACATATGAGCATGCCATTTGCCAACCGCCCCAAAATTCAGAAGTAGCCCTGGCAGCAAGTAGTGGGGAGAAGAAAAACCTGAACCAGCAAATTTAATCTTGGAGCTTTGCCACCTTAAATTGTTCAGCTAGAAGGTAGGGGTGTGAAGACAGCACATACGTTAGCTTTCAAAAGATTAATCTCTAAAAAAAAAAAAAAAATGTTATAATAGGTCCCTTATTCTGGTAAACTCTTAATTTTTGCATCACCAATTCCCTTCATTTGCATCGTATTCAATCTATATAACTGTTCAGTTACCTCAAACACTTCTACAAACACATATTAGCCAAAAGCTTAACACAGTTTTGCATTGTTAGACACCCGTATCATTAGCAAAGAATTAATGAGAGAAAGAAAGATTGCTTAATTGATTTTATTATTATTGAAAATTAATTCTTTCCAACACAAGCCAAGTGTAAAGAGGCTTGGGTTCATGTATTGGCCAGAAACAGAACTGAATTGCTAAAGTAACAATTTAAGTGGGAAACAGACTTCAAAACAAGTGAGATTTTTTTTTTGGTAAGAAAAAAAAACTCAAGAGAAGATTTAGTGAGAAGATAGGAGTCCAAACAAATCTGGCCCTCGAGTTTCACATCAGCCTTAATTTTAATCAATTTCCACAAATTTGAGTATACCTGCTCAAATTTATCAGCATTACAAGCAACTATAAGTAGAAATAAGAAAGTTGCATTTATTTCAGGTGTTCCTCTTCTAACTTCAGCACAAAGGACTCGTATCAGAAATCATCATTTTACCTCAACCTCTCCAAAGTAACCAGTCTCACTCAATTCTACTTTAGAGTGGCTATCACATGCCTAGTGCAAAATCTGTGCCACCTCCAGTGAAAGATACATTGCCACTGTCACTTACACTAGCATAAAGGTAGTCTTGTATTCAAGCATGTATTCAGGAGGTTAATTTCTGTATTTGGCTCCTAAAGAAACTATTCCATTGCCACCAGATCACACTCAGTGCCTTAGCCAAAGCAAAGAAAGTGTTTCTGTGGAAAGGTATCAAGTTTTTATTATCATGTTAAGAAACTTCTATCACTCTAACCTGAAAGTTATACTGTTCATCCATTTTTCCACAGAAGGTAACCATTGCAGTTAGCTGTTGAGTCATATTAAAATAAAAATCAGCCTCTGTGACCGATTTACAGTCTGATTTATTACCTGCTTTCACGTTAACTGCATTCTGCCAGCAAGTAGGACAATTGTTTTCCCCATCCCTCCCCAGTGAGCATCCTACTGGAGCTCTGCCAAATTTAAAATGTACACCATCATCCTCCACCTTCTGCATCAATAGTTAACATCAAACCAAACACGTCAAATGCTCTAAACTAAAACCATTTAAGTTTAAATAGAAAGTACAGTTTGGATACTACAGCATTTGTACCAATACAATACAAAAACAAATTAAGAAAATCCACCAGGAAGAGCCATGAGGAGAAAAGATACCACACAATAAAAAAAGCTAAATCTTATTACCATTAATTTGAGTCAGAGGGAAAGCAGAGATGCCCCTTAATCAACTCACCAGCAAGGTCATCTAACTCTCTGTAGGGCGCCACACAACAGGATGTTGCACACACTGGCGCTGCCTCCTGATTTTCTACCCTCCACAGCCTTCACGAGGTTGCCTCCAGTTGTCTCTCCCTGCAAGCACTGAATATATTTGAGTGTGGTTCTCCTGAGACTCCTTCCCCATGGAAAAGCATTAGTAAATTGACTGCCTCATGAGAAAAAGAAAACAGAAACAAAACAAAAAAACCTCCTACATGATCTACCACATCCTCTTCAGCCAGCCCCTTCCAAGAACTGTGGGGCAGGTAAGAGCCTTTATGACCTCTGTCTTTAAAGTTCAGCAGTAAAAGCATATGATGACTTGTACATTTTTGACAGATTACCCTCATTTCTTTCAATAAAAGTCTGATTTAACAGAGGATTTGAGCTTGCACTCACTTTATTTCTCTGTGTTTTTTACAGCAGGATGCTCAACACTGATGGAAGGCATGGGGAGCCAAGTCTTGTTCGCAAAGACACTCAACAGGTCTACTAATATGCTGCTGATTACAAAAGTAATCCCAATAGCATACAAGCAGTTGTAGGAGAGACAACTGTTTTGCCATCTGTTAGATCTCTGGGGCTGGCAGACAACATTTCCTAAGAAAGTCAAAACTGATATCTGATTTGGGATACTTTCTTCTCCTGTAATCAATTTAGTCATCTTGGCAGGGACAGTGAAGTCATTCCTGGCTGTTGCAAATAACTCACTTCCCACCTTTGTCTCCCATCTCTTCCTTCACCACACATTTCTGTCTGCTTCTCAGATTAAAAAAAAAAAACCTGCACTCATTTATTTCAAAGTCTCTTCCCAACGTAATGATGAATCTCACATCTGTGAATAAGTATGGTATGCCCATGAAACTCAAATGCTGTAGGTATTATCCTGTAATTCATGGCACTGTAACTTGGCAAGGACAAACCAGCAATTCCAAGGCATTGTGTATTTCGCAAAGGACACACACCCTGTGTACGTACTAGCATATTAATAAAAGTCCTAGCAGTGACAGATGTACCTTGCACTTGTAGCATAATGAGAATATTTCTTGCTCTCATTAATGAAACAGCTCCACATACATCTTCAAGAAATAAATCCTCTAGTGGTTGCTATGTAACCTAGTCTTCAATACAAGATACAAACAGGAGCTGAGTCCCTGTGCTCAAAGGCCTGAGTTTTTAGAGAAAAGAAAGCCTGCTTGCCAAGCAAATCAAACTTTCAAGTCTGTCTCCACATTGGAGACAGATTGAATGTAGATATATGCCAGACCTAAAAAAAAAAAAAAAAAAAAAAAAAAAAAAAAAAAAAAAAGTAGTGTTCCTTATATCTAGTCTAAATCTACTCTCTTTTAGTTTAAAACCATTAGCCCTTGTCCTATCGCAACAGGCTGTGCTAAAAAGTTTGTCCCCATCTTTCCTGTAGGCCCCCTTTAGGTACTGAAAGGCCACTGAAGGAACAAAGGACTTTCTTTCCTGGGTTGCCCTATAGCAAAGAAACTAGAAACAGCAAAATTCCTTCCACTACAACTGTCTGACGCATTTGTTCTACATCACTGCAGTGTGTTAAATAAGTGAACGTCCATTAAGCTGGCTTAATATGTGTGTAACAGCTAAAATCAATGATATTAATTCCTGATTTCTATCAGGTAGCAGCCAGAGGGAAATTAACCTTGTAGCTGAGAATTGGAATGTAAACCTGATTTCCAAAACTTTTCACTTGATGGACTGCCTTGGGGGCAAAAATTAGGTGGGTAAATCTACAGCATTTCCATTGCAAATTCCCATTGACTTTTGCAGTACTGCACACAAAACATATGCATAGAAATTAATCATGAATACAGATGTCATAAATTAAACTCCCTCAGAGATTTTATTAGACAAATGAGTGAATGATTTTCCCAGTATTCTTCGATAAATCTGTAATTAGGAGTATATATTCCAAAAGATTTTCAATGAAAAGCCAGGTAATCCTACAACGTGAACAATAGCGGTTTCAAAACATGCTAAATACAATTTTTTATTTTTTTTTCAGTAAAACCTTTTGCTAACTCCAAAAACTTTTTACCATCCAATATATTCCAGATCGGTTGTGTTGGTATGGCTGACTAAAGAGAACTAGCAGGTAACAAATCAACAAGATTAGTGAAAGCTTCACCCTGGTTTATGGTCATTTAGTGAAAGAAACTGCTGCAATACTTCTCTTCTACTGGTTCTCACATTTATAGATGAGTATGGCAGTTTTTCACATAAAAGGAATGTTCTTTTATGAGAGAATGAATAAAAGGACCTTTTCCTGCATAGCTGGAAAAAAAGGATTTGGAATACTAGACCCTGAATGCCATTTTTTTATAATAGCCAGCTCTTAGAAGGACAGTTGTTGCATCCAGTATTGAAACAGGCACACCACAATGAAGTACTTAACTCCATCTGCCAGAAATGGGTTGATGACTGTAATATGCCAGTAAACCTCCATGTTCATCTCTGAGCACCATAAGAAAGGGCGAAAGTCAGAAGGAAGCCCATGAGTAACTGTATAAATTCCATTCCATATGTAGACAAAATGTAAACTCTTCAAAGTGCTACCTGTTACACTTCTAATAAAGACCACAGCTCCTTTAATTTGAAAGATGCTTCAGTGGATTTTATTTCCAAGTGAAGTTTTTTCATCTAAGTATTTAGTGCAGGTTTAGCAACACCAAGACATGACAAATTTAATTACTTTAAGCAACTTAGCAAAAATTATTTACAACTGAGAATAAATTTTAACATTTCCCTTCAAAATTTTCTAATCCAAATTCAATATTTTTAATTCAAAAGAAATTTTATCTGAAACGTTCAAAACTAAAATACGTTTTCTTTTGCAATGTACTCCTTTCATCAAATATCAATCTATACTGATATTTGACAAAATCAAGAAGAAACATTTCAATTTGACGGTATCCACATTTTACTTTTAAATTCAGCAAAAATATGAATGTTTTTGGATTTAGTTTAACTCAAAATTGCATTTTCCCTATTTCAATGAATTACTGGTGACTAGGAGAACTCAAGTACTCATTAGCCAAGTAACTTAAAACAGAAGTCCAACAACACTCTCTGTTGTCATTGGCTAAGAACATGAGTATATGTTAAAATGCTCTTCATCTTTAAGTTTGCTCTTAAACACTTCGCAAACTTTAGGCTTTAAAAGTAAAATCATAACTAAAATAACTAAGATAACTTTGTCCGCTAGTCTGTACTGCATTGGATAGTTACACTACAGGCATTACCTCCTTGATATTTGGCATTGTAAAAAGAACATACACAGATTAATTTACTAGCATGTACCATAGGAAATAGTGGCAACTATTTTTATACCTCAATAAAAATATTCTATGTTGAAATAAAAAATTAAAGGTATTCTAAAATCTTTTTTAAAATAAATGGAGTTAAAGAAGTGCGTCACTCTGAATAGCACAGATTAACATTGTATTGGCCTTCAGTGCATTTATTGTGAACGGCATTAGACAACGGCACTAATGTAACCAGGTACGGTGGGCTGAGCTCACTCTGGAGACTGAAAAAATTGTAATTGGGAGTATAGATTTTCAGCAATACACGCTCTCAGTGTGAGAAGCCAACTGCATGCTCCATCACACTGACCTTTAGGAAAGGAAAGATTTGGAAGGCTTATGGGAATAGTCTTGGGTCTGGCATTTAACTCCTCTAAACATATTCTTGTTAAGCCATAACGACCTTAAATAAATTCATGGTGAGACTCCCTGGCTTATAGTACCACTTCTTCATTCCCTTTACCTTGCATTCATTTCTGTTATCATTCAGTGCTCTACTCATCTGAATAATGATAGGTCTCTCTGCTGAGACGTGAGCAGGCAGTGACTGCAGCTGGGGAAGCCCAGTGTTTGTCACCTTCCTGCATCTTCGTGCAGGTACTTCATGTGGAAGTGGAGAGGTAACATCACCACCACTTGGGTGAGCACACGGCTCCACAGCACAGTCTGTCGCTTAAGCACGGCACAAAGGAGGGTGGAGAAAAGATAACTGCCTGTGTGTATCCCCTTACTCCACTCAAGAAGCATTACGCTTACAATGAACTTTATGGACATAAATACTCGCAAGCAATGCCTACAAATTCCTGCCAGGATTAAAGAGCTGAGAAAAATCTCACAGGAGCTCCATATCTGGGATTGCACCCAACAGGATTATAAAGGGGTCTAGAGCCCTGCAGCTTCACAGGTGTGCTAAGTGTAGGCTCTTGTCTTCATGATTTTGTGCTTACCACCATCTGAAACTTTACCTCTACTTTGTTTCTTCCCTCGTTCTACACTTTGGGATAAGGCAGCAGAACTTCTGAGAGCACCTGCCTGAGTGTTGAAGAATCATCCTCTTCATCAGGCTGCTCCTTCCTGGGGCTCAAGGGCCTCAAGAAAGGCATATTTCCAAAGAGATACTGTTGCTTTGACTTTTCCTACCAGTCTTCTCTGATTATTTCCTTTTTACAGCTTTCAGTAGCATAACCTTGAAGAGTCTCTTCATCTTTAAGCTGATTAAAAATATTTTTCACACCCAGTAAGCAAGATGTGACTCCATGCTATGTGTACTTAATGGAAGAAATATGCTTTACATGCTTCATTAAGTTATTTGTGAAATTGCATTAGTGCCATTCCATTAGTATACCTCTTTCAGCTACATCTGTGGCCTGTTTTTGACAGGCAAATTACCAGTTTCATAGGTCTATTTTGAGTTAGTAATGATCTTCTAACACATTGAAAAATATCCATCTTAATAGCAATTGGAAAAGAAAAATAATAATGTGTTTTTCAATATAATGGGAAAAAAATCATCTGCCGTGGGGCAAAACAATTATCAGATTTCTTAAAACAAGAAATCATGGGTTATTTTGGATATTTCATTAAATTGCAACCTTATGCAATACAGGAACATTAATCTTGAAATAAGATGTCATAGTGAAGTCAATATTGATTAGAAGAAATGAAAGGAAAACGTTTACTGCATTAAAATCTTTTAAGACATCTGGAAGATATTAAAATGATAAAAATGATGATATGGTGACTACACCCTAAATTGTGAGAAAATTTTAATACCTTTTTGCTCTGCAGAGTAAGAATTCTTTTAAGAGAAATGAAACATTACTTATCCTGATGTGGGCACTAATAAAAAGCTGAGATTTAATATAATAGTAATTATTCTTTTCTTTCTAGCCACTGTTTCATACCAATCATACCAAGAGAGATGTATAAGGTGTGAGATGCTATTTTCCAACTTCCTTCCAAGATTAATGATAACATACTGTTTTTTGTTCAGTTAGCTCTTCACTTAAGATCAAGGTCTCATTATGTTAAGCATCATAAATACAAATACAAGAAGTTATAGCCTCTGACCTGGAGAACTTACAGTCAAATAATTTGGAGTGTACTCATCTACACTGTGCTTATCTGCTGTGCTGGTGCAGAAGTAACCATGCACAATACATATTTTAGAATTGTTATTAAATCAGCTCCATGTGGCAACAACCTGCCAGAGTGAATGGGTGAAAGAGGATGAGGGCAGCTGGCATATTCATTTAATGTTCCTTTTGATAGCTCTTTATCATCTGAAAAGATGGTTTTAAATGAAAAAAGAAATACGTACATTTATCATTTCTCTGTATAAGCTATCGACTATTCCTGTCCTTTCTTCTGCCTGGCTACTGACCTTCAAAACAAATGAGGCACCTCGTGTGAGGTTTTAATTCAGTTACATTAGGTGTGTTAAGATACTAAGTAGACAGTAGGTGTTTCACTAGACTAACAAAGATTACCTGAAGGGGAAAAGAAGCACCAAAATTAATAATCCTTTGAATCAGTAAAGCTCGTGGTTGTATAATAATTCTATATGCCAAAATCCCAGTTTAGAAGCAGAAGCATGCATGCCTCAGTTTCTTGAGGGTCTTCTGATGTGGAAAACATACTACAGGTAAAAGTATCAATGACTGAAACAACATGAAGAATTACAGCATCACTCGGAGGCAGCTGTCTCCAAACATTTTAATTTTACTCTAAAATGAAAGACTCTTGGCAGGATCCTGTCAATGACAAAAATACACCAAATTGGATGGCTTGTTTATAGCACTAAATAGCAAAGTAGGGCAATTAGCCACTGCACAATTAAAATTGAATAGTAAATAGTTCAGGCTTGTTTCACAGCTTCTCTGGACACCTTCAATGTGTAGAAGTACATGAAGTTGAGAAGCCCTTCAAGTTGATCAGCTCACAACACTGACTCTTTACTTACTAAATCTTGTTGTTAATCATAGAAGAGCATAAGATGTCTCACACTGATGAAGGAATATAAATAATCTTGTTAAGCTGAGCATATAGTGCATCTGTATTTAAAAACATCTCATTCATTTTATCTCTATATATGACAGCTAGGACATCTGTATTTGGTATCATGGGGTTTCTAAACTCTGAAGCAAATCAGGCTGATCTATAATCTTGCACCACTACCACAAGAAACTTCAGCTTTTGATTGTCTTCCTTTGAGATATGTGGTACATACATGCATAATAAAAACCAAGCAGATTGTTCACGTGTCCCTGTCATACAAATTCTCTGTCCTTTACAATTCTTGATGTTACGTGCTTTTCCTGAGCCTTTGCTAGGAGCACTGTACCCCAAGCATGATGAGAGAAAATCTACCATAAAGGTAGGAGTTCTGACTTACTGCCATTCTCCAGTTTTACACCTTGAACGTTTTGTAATCTTTCAATACCTCACTTAGTCTGGACTGACTATTACTTACTTTTACTCAAAAGATTAAAGACAGACATCTAAAATGGCACATATAAAATGCCTCACTTATTTACAGGCATGAACCATACCCAAAGAATCATGCAGCTTGAGCAGCTTTAAAGAACTGCAGCTGAAATCAAGGGCAACGCTACTGAGAATTTTCTCATGTAGAGCCATATGTCAGGTTCATTAGTATATTTGCTCCTGCCATTTACAAGCACAAGTGTAAATTGCACTCTTCCTACCCTCACAGATTTTAGAAAATATTGACACAGGAGAGCTTCTGGCCCCAATTACAGCTCACAAAAGTCAAAGCTACAAGACTCATAAACACCTAGGACAAATGAACCACAGGGAAAGAAAAGCACAACTCAAGAAAGCCTGGAAATAAGGACTATTAATAGCTACAGACCCATAGGACTAGGAAAGCAGCACACATGGGTAGACAACAGTGCCCTACATTCACAAAAAGGTTACAGAGAGCCCCAGCAGGCCATGAATCACACTCACAAATAGAAGGGCTGCTCCACAAGTACGTGGGTTGTCTTTTGAACTTCCTTGTGATAAAAATGCTGTTTTTTCTCTTCCTTTATTGAACCCAAATGCACTCAATGTTGTCTCAGTAACACAGAAACACAGGCCAAACTTGACTGCTTTCATACAGAATGTATAAAATTCAATATTTAAATAAGACACTGATTTACAGACTGCATATAAACTTTCATTCTCCTCTTGAATTCCACAGACACAGCAACTCCGTGAAAACTGTTCATTTTTCATATAGGATAAGATGAAGATCCTGCCAGCATGTTTTATTCTGTACAGAGGGGTATCTAAGTCTATGCCTGTCTGTACAATGTTTTTACTATATAAAAAGCCCACTACTGCTGCTAACTATTTATTCCATGTTTTAAAGAACAAACACACAAGTTAACCAAGCGTTACTCAGATCACATCATGCTCAGGTTGCCAACAGACAGAGACACGTGAAAATGGATGAAGAGGTAAGCCTTGGCTAGGCAGCATGGTGGTGGCAACCAACACCAGTGACTCTGCTCCTTGCCTCCATCTTCTGCAACTCTGAACTACGCCTGATGTAACCACCATAAAAAGCGTGCCTGAGGATGTTAGGATCTGAAGTACAAAACCTTAAAATAGGGTGGGTTTAAGTTTTGTGGATTGTTTTTTCCATTCAAACACTGAAGGAGACCAGTGTCAGAGGAGCAAGAATTACTTAAACCACTGATAATGTACAGTATATTTTAATGTTCCAGCTCCACTCAGGTACTAGAATAATTATGTGTATTTATAGAAGCACTTTTAGGGACCAGAGGTTTGGATTTTGGCATATGGGATCAAAGCAATTCTATAAAGAGGTGCTAAGGCCAGCATTTCTTGACCTTTATATTTGTGAAAGTTGTTGGTTCAATAAAGGTCAAGATGTGTGACAAAATTCAAGCCTGTCTGAGCCAATTAATGACAAGTAACCAGACCATTAAAAATCTCATTTATGCTGAGCAGTCAAGTGGGTTATGTGAGGGCACTCTGTACCTTAGATAGCCTACACACTCAGCTATGGGCTTGCAATCAAATAATAAAGGACAGCAGAAGGCAGGATGAGAGACTACTTGAAGTTTTAAGAGGAATGAGAGAATCTTTCCAGCTCAACCAGCAGAGATAGAAACACAAATAAATAAATAAATACATTAAACAGTAGCATTTCTTTATTTCATTGTAAATACTGGTATTTCACAAGAAAAAATGAGAAAAATTTTGAACCTTAAGAATTCATTGATATATTGTATTGATAAAATGCATGAGAATAAACTCTCAACACAGTTATATGCAGATCATCAAGCATCAGTGATACGCAGCAACAAGATATTAAAGAAATAGTTTGAAAGTACCAAACTGCTTAGGGGTCTCTTTCAAAACTCTGGAGAACTGAAGAAATAAAGTATGACATTAATCATGAGAAAAACAGGAAAATTAGAACCAGAACTATGCTGTTAATGTCCAGTAACTGTAATTTTAGTCCCTAACAAAACTTAAGCCAACTTTTTTTGGGTGGTTTTTAAATGGTAGGGAAAATAAAATGATGGTATTAAGCCTTATTCCATTTCAAGGTCCTAAATGTTTGCATTTAACTACAGTCTTTTGAAACCAATGAACAAAAGAGCCAGCAGGTTTCTTTTACTCAGACACCCTGCATTTTACGATAGTATCAAAAAGATTTCATTGGTTTAGTTTTCAGTTTCTCCTGATAGTAGCAGCAATCTTCACTTCATAAAAATGTAAGAAATCCTGCTTTTTTAGATAAGGTGTGATGCTGGTGAAAGGAATATGTGCAAAAATAAAAGCCGGCTTGTACATATTTTCTGTTAAATAGGGATATATAAGCTATGGCTTTTACTTCACCTTGCACATAACTCTCTGTTAAAACCAACACTAAGTATTGCAAAGTATCAGTTGTGTTTCAGTAAAATTGTGTTCCCAATAGGTACAACAAAAATTACACACACCACCACCTCTGCAGCTAAAACCCTGCACTGGGACTAACTGTGAAGAGGGGGAATGCATGTTGTCACGCTCACAACCATCAAATAACGCTGCCTGGGGAAGGACAGACTTACTGACTCCGATGTCCGTGCTACCTGCACAGACGTCAGACATGGACTTAAACACAGGCAAGAGGGAGCATCTGCCAGGGGTCTGAGATGCAGAGCTAGAAAAACAGGTAAGATGTGCCCCAGCGCTGTGGGGAGGGACTGGGATGGGGGGCAGACCAGTATGGCTTGAGGCTGCAGAAACCTCAGCACAAGGAGCTGCAGCCCCAGCCCGAGTGCCATGATAAGATAGTAGATAACCTTATATTCATACAAGGAACGCACCTCCCCGCAGCAGTGTGGCCCCAGCAGCCCAGAAACGAGATGCCAGTCCTCTCTCACCCTCAAAGATACACAAAAAAGAAACACATTTGCAGCATCTTTGCTCAAAGTTGCTTAAATTACCTGACAGCGCCCTTTCTTTTAATGGCCCATCATAACTTCCCTGAAGTTAGCTTGGTAAATTCCAATTTGCAGTACGTTGTTTTGAAAGCAATCTGATGGATACCTTTACCTAAGGATCAGTAGCTTTCAATTTTTATAACAGCAGAGAAATTTTACTTTCATAATTGAACACTGTGAATCACACATGCAGCGCCTCTGCTACCACAGGAAGCAGGGCTGACAGGGCTGTGCCCAGGGCCGGCGGCCATCTTCAGACACAAAATGGACTCCGGTGCCAGACAGGCCGCTTGCAAGGCCTTACACTTTGCGTAAGGTTTCTACTTCTCATGCACATAAACTTAAGGACACATGAGTCTCTAATAATGCAAATATATGATGCTCAGCGCACTGTATAAGTAGCTACTGAGATTGGGGCCTGGGACCCAACATCCAGCTTTGGCACTTTCTGGAAAAGTTGGTTGGTTGGTTTTTTTCCTAATAACATGTGGCAGAAATTGTGCTTTGGAATTAGGAGGATCTGCAAGTTATATGTACGAAATCTCACATCTGCTTTGTACAGGACAAGGTCACCCACAACGTTCATGAACTTATTTATGGCAATGAAATACCATTGAAAGAGAACATCTTAGACAAATTAAAAGAAAAATCAAAGGTACTGAACATGCTCCAAATTCCCCACACAACCCAACAGCTTCGCATTCACAGCATACAAAAATTCTGTATTTCTAGGAACAAGACTGGAACAAATTTATAGTGTAGAAAAGCCCCTGATAATTTCAAACTCTTGATAGCAGAGATGAAGTTCCATTTGTTTGGGGGGGGTGGTGGTGGTGGTGTGGTGTGTGTCATCTAATCTCGAGCATCTTAGTGGCAATAGAGCTATGCAATTTTATTATTTATTTTTTTAAAAATCCAGAAGACATGTTGAGCACTAGAGAATCTGCAACATCCAAACCAGAAACTCTGAAGAACACCAGTCCATTCATAAAGACTCGATTTGCACATTCTTAGCACTTCGCTTCCTCTGAATGGTATGACTGAAGAAACTGAAAACTCTCCATTAGTATTTCTGTAATGCAATTTAAAACATGACTCCTCTCTGCTTTTGCAGGGATTAGATAGTACAATCGCTTTTCACACTGCATGGAGTTGAAGCTCTAGCTTTACAAATAGATACAAGCCTGAGCATCCCCAAAATGAAAGGTAATAATGTATTTGTATTTTTTTCCAAGCCTAATTCCTTTACTCATCTAACTTCAGAATGATTGAGGAACAAACAAGCTGCAGGTAAACTGGCAGGTTTTCAGCTGAATAGTGCACTGCACTTCTTGTATTCTTGACCTTAGCTGGTGTTTTATTTTGCTGACAGCATCCTTTAACAGAATGCAGCTTAATTATACTCAGCAGTACCTGATCAGCAAGACTTTACTTCTTTGAAACGTTTGTTGTTTTGGGGTTTTTTCTGGGAGGGGGAGGGCACTAAATGTATGAATTAAATCTGGCCCATAGCTACCTTTCCAATCTGCAATGCTTAATTTAACAGCCTATTTTACATTATGTTTATCCTCACAAAGAAATGTAATCTCAAAATGATTCATAGACGGTCACAGTTGCCTACATAATGAGTACTCAAAAGACTAACAAATATTGATTGTGCCTTGGGAATCAGTGTACAGCATATAAACTCTCCCTAAAGTCTGAGTCACTCTGCAAACTCCCATTTTGATGGCACAGCTCATCCTTGCCATCCCTCACTGTGAACTACACTTCAAAAGGACGATGGGACAAGATCAACAACACAGAGGAGACAGCCTTAGGTGGCTCTGTTTTAACAGACGCACACCTAGATGTCTTATCATAGGCAAATCTGTTTTCTGAGGTTTTGTTTCAAATTTGAGTTCTGTGTGGGTGGCAACTAAACCTAAAACCACCTGGCCAAAGAACTCATGACAAGGGATAAGAATAGAATAGGATGCCACATGAACAAAGAAATAAAGCTTTATAAATTGAGGAGTCTCTTAGTAGAAAGTTAAGCTGACTTGCAGCAAAATCAGCCAGGCAAGACTCGAGGTGTCTGAAGAAACATTGCATCAAAAAAAGGGCTGTCCTTGACCTTTTGGGGGACTTCGCCCTCAGCCCAGGTACTCCTGAAGAGTGTGGAGGTCAAGGCAGCTCAATGCTCTGTATTATCTAGCACTGCTTCTGTCTACAGCCCCCAGAGCAAGCAGTAATTTTCTGTAGAACCTCTTTTCGACTAGTTCTGCTTTAAAGCAGACAGGAGTTATTCCCAGGGCATGGATTCGACTAGACTGTCAGAGAGAGGCTAGCATACTGCTAAAGGCATGGCCTGAGCTCTTATCAACTCTCCCAGAGACTAGGTACAGGATCACAAAAGGAGGTAGGGAGGGTCACAGCCTCCCTGTCCACTCTCCCCAGGAACACAGCAGCCAGAGCACTCACCCAGGACGTGGTGAATTGGGTTCAGTTCCATCATCTCCTGATGCCAACTCAGACATGCATTCTTCCCAGAAAGGACCTTTAATTGTAAGGTGGGACCTAAAGAAGTCCTGAACTGTGCAGGCAGTCTTGTCATTTTGACCTGTCTTATGCTTTGAATAATCTCCCCCATCACCTTTATTTTGCAAGCACACCTTCCTACTGTGAGGCCATAGCATATGATGATGACATTTGCTTTCTATTCCTTCTCTCAAAGCTGTTCTACTTTGTAGACCAGAAATTTTCACAGAGCCAGTGAGAGGGAACAGCATGGAGCACAGCTCTGCAGGCCTACAGTGCTAAGCACAGGGGCTGTAGTTTCTACACCCCGCTCCAAGGCCACTTACAAATATCATACATTAAATAATATTTGGACAAAATAACATTTTTGTCATACCTTGGGAAAAAAAAATCTACATAATTGGCTCCAGAATATTACTGAGTCCTCCAGGACAAGAATACCAATTATAATAATAATGCCAGTAGTGGCTGCACAACTTCCAGTTCAGCCAAACAACGTACACTTACAACTTCCCAACACCATTCTGAGGATTTCAGCCCCAGTGTGAAACTATGCAATGCTAGGAAAGATTGTGGTAGACACTTAATTCTAGATTCTGTATTAATTATATCAGGGTATGGTGTTTTACTCCTCTTGTGTATGTCAAACTTACCAGGAGTAGATGCATCCAGGCTGCATTAATGCTCTCAATTTCTTGCTAATCTGCCTCAAAGGACAGATAAGACATCATGCTACTGACTTCAACATGCTCATATTAAAACAGAGCAAAGGTCGGGCATCTACTTATGTCCCTGATTCAAGAAAGCTTTCCCACATATCTTTCACGATAAACACAGATTCAAGCCCTACTTCTGGTAATGCTTAAGCGCTTGTCCTAAGCATGGGAGGACTTAACTGCATCTTAGAGTACTGCTGTGTTCAGAGAGAGTTTGTTTTCAGACGTTATGTCCAGCAGTCCGTACTCAGGAATCTAGTCACAGGTATAATAGAAATCAGCCAACCTTTCCACAAGTTGCCTGCCTCTTCCATGTGCAGAAACTCAAAACCACCACATCTGCCTCACTCGGAGTATAATTGCTACAAATTGAAAATAACAGCATTTCCTTTCTACATTGTTTCAGCCTCAATAGCTGCACAGACACCCGAGATTGAAATCAAGAGTTGTAGATGAGAAATTTCGATATAATTGAGTGTGAAGCATCTCATTTCAGACAAATTGCTTCACTTTAATACATACAAGTATACGGGTAAAAGATGTTTTGAATTGCAAAATCCAATCAATGAAAGTGTAAAAGAAATTAGTTACATTTTGCAAAACACATAGGAAAAATGTTTTCTATTGAAGTAAAAAGAACATTTCCTTTCTCATGAAATAGGAATTTTTTTAGTAGCTATTCTACGGTACATAAATCACATTCAGTCTAAAAGTACATGTATTAAAGAAAGAATTTCAGTAGCCAATAGAGCTCAAGAAGTTCTTACCTTTGCTGAATAACTAATTAGAGCAGTCATTTATCATTCAAAAAGGCTCGGAAAAGATAAAAAGGGAGGAAAAGAAAAGAAACAATAACTACATGTGGTGGCAAGACAACTGAATAAGCTATGTCATCAGCTGAATTTAGTAAGTCTCAAAAATTTAATGTCAACAGAAACAGAGTGAAAATACCATCACAGGGAGATTCTGCAACATGGCTAAGGTGGTGCAGGCAGTCTCTGGGGAGCTCATAAGCAACCACTGTGCAAAATCACAGTCCTATGACTGAGTTTTACATCTACCATATTAGGACTAGCATGAATTTGTGGTAAGCTGATGAAATTAATGGACTGTTTTACCTAGGGTTCATTTCTTCTTAGACAACTATCCATTTAAATGAAGAGCTCTATGACTCTTAGTTTGTAATGGTGGTGTTCTATTAAACTTACAGGAAGGCATATTCCTTTCCAATATTTTACTGAAGACTTACCAAGCTGCTATCCCTAAAGTACAACAACAAGCACAGAAGAAAGTGTTTACTGGTTTGAACCATCGATGTCTTCACCTTGCCTTCTATTTTCTTCTATGTAAGAAATGTTGCCCAGCCTATCTTTTGGGGCAGTTTGTTGTGCAAGCTGCTCCAATTTTGACCCAGGACACAAATCACAGTCAGTTCATAAAAACCTGCTTTGAGATGCTCAAATCTCACATCTCTCTGTAAAAGTCTCTGTGTAGAGGAGGCAGGAGGGAAAGGGCCAATATAGGAAGTACTGGAAAAATTTCAGAGTCCTGAAGCGAGTAAATGAAATGGAAATGAGCTGAAAAGCTGAGAAAGACAAAATAAAAAGTTCAAGTAGTTCACTACAGGCAGTGCCCCATTTCATTTCTAGCAAGTGCTAAAATCAACCTGTCCCCATCCCCACTTCTAATAAACTGGTCTGGTAGTGACACTGCTGGAGAGCACTGATCGAATATGCAGGATTTGCACAGCAGCATGGTAAATTGTTCTCTGTAATGGAATCCATTATAAAAATATGTGCACCTAATCATAAAATCCTGGCTATGTCCAACAACCTCTTATAGGAAAAGGTAGTAATGAGAACTTTATTAACTAAAGTCAGTAATGTACACAACTGCAAGTTGTTAGAGCTACAAAACCTATTACATTGCAACTGGAGACTATACAAGAAGTTGTATGTTATCTGAAGCCACGTAAGCACCAAAAGTTATAGATGTACACCAGCCATTTGTATGGTATCAACATATTAAACTGAGGACTGCTCTTTGAAATACTTATTATAAAAAGATTGATTTATCTGGTGTGCAAGTAACAAATCAATATAATGGCAAGCATAAAACTAACAATATGTTTTGCAAAATTTACTGTATGCATGACATGATATTGAGGGTATTGGTCGATAGCCGGCTGAGTATGAGCCAGCAGTGTGCCCAGGTGACCAAGAAGGCCAACAGCATCCTGGCCTGTATTAGACATAGCGTGGCCAGCAGGACTAGGGACGCAATTGTCCCGCTGTATTCGGCACTGGTGAGGCCCCACCTCAAATACTGTGTTCAGTTTTGGGCCCCTCCCTACAAAAAAGACATTGAGGTGCTGGAGCGTGTCCAGAGAAGGGCAACAAAGCTGGTGAAGGGTCTGGAGCACAAGTCTTATGAGGAACAGCTGAGGGAACTGGGAGTGTTTAGCCTGGAGAGAAGGAGGCTGAGGGGAGACTTTATCGCTCTCTACAACTACCTGAAAGGAGGTTGTAGCAAGGTGGGGGTCTGTCTCTTTTCCCAGGGAATAGGCGATAGGACGAGAGGAAATGACCTCAAGTTGCACCAGGGGAGGTTTAGTTTGGATATTAGGAAAAATTTCTTCACTGAAAGGGTTGTCAAGTATTGCAACAGGCTGCCCAGGGAAGTGGTTGAGTCACCATCCCCAGAGGTATTTAAAACACATGTAGATGTAGCGCTGAGGGACGTGGTTTAATGGTAGCTAGGCAGTGTTAGGTTAACTGTTGGACTTGATGGTTTTAGATGTCTCTTACAACCAAAATAATTCTATGATTCTATATAGTTTTTGAAACATGCTTACCACATTGTGGCTCTGATGTAAGAGTTAGACAATGATAGTCGATTTTGTGAATGCAAATTCTTCTATGGCCTACCAGTTTTTACACATTGTTTCTTTAAAAAGACCAGGTAACTTGTTAACTGGTCTCATCTCTAGGGGAAAAAGCTCTTGCTTCATAAAACTTTTATCCATAATTTAACACCATTTAGCAATTTCTGCTTATCGAAGCTGAATTAATTCACAAAGTACGTGAATTACATTACTTGTTACTTGACCAGCAAATGTGCCCACATGATCACTATTGAAGTCAGTGAAGGGACATTAACAGTGCCTAGAATTTATTACTTTATACAGAAGAGTTTCCAGCTCAGTTTCTTTAAGCCCTGGAGCATAAGTGTCTGAAAGACAAGAAAATTAAAAAAATTTTTAAAAAAAAAAAAGCCAAAAAAACAAAACCCACAACTGAAATAAAATTATCAAGGTAAGGAGATCATGTATTCAAGCACGTTGTTCTAAACCACAAAGTTCTCTTGTCACCTACAAGTATGTTACTTCTCCTTTTGGCACAAACTATGCAGCTGTGCCTGAAGCCACTCTTTCCTGATAAAGAAACTGGTGATCCACTAGCATTTAGTCTTGTTTTCCACTATGGTTCTGACAACTACTAGATGGACCCCGTATGTCCATTTTGTTTCATGGTTGTTGAGCACAAACCTGAACCACCAGCCATTACTGATCTGCCTGAGCACATGAAAACCCCTCTCTGCTGATACATCTACTCCCGTCTTCTCAATGAACGTCTGATTCTGAACCACAATATCCATGGGAAGATCATATTTTTTTGAGGAAGGATGCTATCTTTTCTATAACAATGGGATATAGCAGATGACAATACCATCCCTTTGGTGAACACCACCTGAGCACAAATTCCCCTTTATTTGTACATATTTTTAATTTTTTCTGCTAAAAACTTAGTGTAAGTGATCTAATAGTGGTTTTGGTTACTTTAAATAATGTTTAAATGCAATATAAACTAATTGTCTGAACCTAACCTTCCCCACATTGAGAAACCGCAGTTTCTCTGCAGCTTAATTTTTCTTAGTTGTGGATAATCATTACATCAATGAAAAATGTCATTGTGAACTGACTTTTGCTACTTGATATAGATGGTTCTTCTGTCCATCATATATTGTCTCTGCATGTATAGATTAGCACCTGCATGTATCAACATGCCAGACTGAAAGGGGAATGAGGAATGGAGAATGATAGATACAGGTATACTGCCAGCTAAGAGACAATGCCACAAGAAAGAGGAGGACCAGGACGCTCTCTTCCCAAGTGAGGATTGAAGCAAGATCAGTCCGCTTCTTGTGCCTTTCACACAAAGGAAAAAAAAATACCATCAGCACACATCCTGGGAAAATTCCAGATAAAACCTCCCTACAGCATAGCAATGCTTAACACATACTTAGTTGAAACAACGGCTGCATGATGTCCCTGAGGCATCAGGAAGTCAGTGAAGATAAAACAATTCTTTTGTACACTGTATAGTTTTGCCACGGGCTTGAGGATCCATCTGCCTAGAAGGTGTTTGAGAAATGAATGTTGTTATCTTGAATTTAATTGTTATGAAAGTTTTTGATCAAACAGCAACCCTTTATTCAACAAACGTGGTTAATGCTCTGCAGCTCGGACCCAGTAACTATTCTGTGGTTTTGAAAGAAACTTAAAATAAATATGTAAAACAAAGGAGACGCAAGTTTCTCCACTTACTGCAACCCCCCTGATTTCAGATTCAAATGCATCATTTTGGCACACCAGGCACAAACTACCCTTTCTTTAACGACAGCCTCAGCAGCAAAAGCACAAAAAGCATGCTCCAGTCTGGAGTGTTATAACTCAACAGCAAGCAATGTGCCTTGGGCTGGTACTGTCAGAAGAGGTCATGGACTGGGAAGAATATTTAAAAAAAAAAAAAAAAAATCAAAAATCAATCCTCTAGGCAAGTTCAAGAAGAGTGTAAGGAAAGTAATAGAAAACCTTTAAAGTCTCCTAGATCTATAATGTTTGTGTAGTGGAGTGAAAGGGCAGGAAGGTAGACTATTAGATACAGAAGGGGAGTTTTAATTGGTTAAAAGTACCAAAACGCTCAGTATGAAAGTATTGAGATTCTTAATCAAGGAGAAAAAAGCAAGCCAGGCGTCACACAGTGAAAGGCAAGCAAGCCACCAGCTAACAGTAAAGCACAGTCATGAGAACAAGCATTAAAGTAACACTAGCAATTTCATGGGAACTCAAAGATACCACAGTCAGGCTCCACCATTTTGTACCCTACTGTTGCTAGGTGTAGCAATACTGTGATTCTCACGTCTTTCAGAAACAGCCGTGCTATCAGACACTAAGGACAAATGAGCTGGTGCTTATACTTTCATTTTCCTTCCCTCGGTGGAGTTAAATTATGCTACACTGGGGTTTTTGGCACTCCTTTCTATCTAGTTGTTGGATGACTGAGGATCCCTGTATCTGGAAAGATTCCCCCAAAGTGTAACACTAATATGAACATCATTAATTTAAATCTTTTCCTGTATAGAATGCACATCCAGTCTTTGTGTTATGCATCTTCATCTGGGTGTATTTCTCCCTTTATTTCAGATGGAAAGACAAAGAGGGCACCTTAGAGCTACTGCAAAGGCCCAAATGAGTATGGTGTTTATATATAGATAGATAGATAAAAATCTTGTGCAAAATCTTTCTGAGGCTTAAGACAAAAAGTACTTGGGGAGCCTTTACTGGTCTTGATGCAATTCCTGCTACACTACTTACTTTATTTATATAAATAAAAGAACACCTACAGGGCAAAGGAAATTAAACTGTTTCCAGAGTCGACTCTGATAGTTAGGTCATCAGGCACAAGACAGTCAATAGTGAAAGGCTTTCTCTCCATCTTTAATTCATTTTTTTTTTTTTTTTTAGCATTGACTGTAACTTGAATCAATGCACTATATCAGGTTACCTGATGATCATAGTCTCTACAAAACACAGGTACAATGGAGTAAGTGAAAAGCAAAGGAAAGTCTTAATACATTTCCACATTATTTCTCAGAATTTTTTTTCTCCTTCATCCTTTTAGCCCCAAACTGAGGTCTCTAATTTGCACACTAAGTTCAGAAGCACACAGCTCACCCGGACTACTTAATAAACCGCAGCAAAGCCCTATTGCTTTAATGCTAAAAGAACTAGACAGACTTCAAAGTCTGTTTTTCTGAGCTTGTTTAATGCCAGTGAGCCTACAGTAATGAGTTAGCCACAACAGCTAATCTGCAGTTCAGCATCTTTCTTTAGGTTGTGTTTTACCCTCAGTTTTGAATTTGAAAATCCCCACCGCTCTGGGAGAGAGGGTAGGAAAGGAAAGAGTTCCACTTAAAATATTAGAGACAAATTGCCTTTAGTGCAGCACACCATTAGCAAGTTTTTAAGACCCAGACACATCCTCCTGTTAAGCAAAGTGAGACCTCCAGCAAGAGCAGCAGGAGATTATGATCCTCTTCATCTACATTCTGTGCCAGCCCTATGTATTATAAAGTAAGGGTTGCTCTGAATATTCCACTCATATTTTACCATTATTCTTCTCTCCTCTTTCAGGAAAGGCTTTCAGTGTGTTGATTATATTTCTGTGCTGAGTTTCTAGAAACATTTAATCTAAAGTGACAATTTGACTAAATACGGTAGCTGCCATTTTACATAGCCAGCAGGAGAGGTGAAAAAGTCAGTCTGCTCCTTCGCTCTTTGTGAAATGGATAATATAGCTCAGAGAATAGACATATAATATTTTCTGTCCATTAGTCTACTGCTTTCATTTTACAGTTTTATCTGCTATCTAAAAGCTACTTGTTTACCCAGTCACTCTTATCTTCCTTCTATGTGAAACTTCTTTGCAATAAATAAAATGTCTTGTGCCTGCCATGCCTGCAGATCATTTTGATTTCAAACACACTCAAGATTTCATTTTGATTGCCCTTCCAAAACTGATATTTCATATTATGCCATAGTATCAAAATGGACCAATATAGAATACTATTTCTGGTTTGGGTTGTTGGTTCTTTTTCCTGTTTGTTTACTAAACAAAACTAAATATATGTATCATTTAAAAATTTGTCAGGGCATTTTCACTGAATTAAAATGAACTGCTATTAATGGAGCTGCAGCGGTTGGTTCCAAAAATAAATAGAAAGATGAGCATAAACTAAGTTGATACCAGTAACTTCCTATAAGAAAAACTATTGTACTGATTAATCTACTAGTGAAACAGGTCTTAGCAAGATTATTTTCACTGTTCATTGAACCTCATAAAATATTTAGATGATCTCAGAACTTCAGCTGACAAAAACACCGATGGCAATAAGAGGAGTTTTAGTCTGATACAATGAAATAGAAATAAGAATGAAGAAGTTCCTCTATTGATAGTGTCAGAAATTAGCTTCTTTGCATGAACCTAGGAATATAATTTAGCTTTTTCCATTCACATGCAAATGCACAAGAGATATCCCAAGGAAGAAATTAAAACATTATAGATTCTAATACTAGGGTTATTACATGCCAACCAAGTTTTGTGCGATGCTTTGTTTCAGGTTCTGTGTGATATGACAGCTGTTTCTATTCAGATGATATTTTAAAGCAAACATTTTCTGTAATTTCAGCTGACTCATTCAAACTAGCAATACTCCATTTTAAAATACCATTGAGAAAATGCAAAGTGTTTCTTCACTGAAGACAGCATTTACTGTTCTAATCTAACGCAAATGTTAGTTAGAATCAACAAGCCTGCACAAATGCCAGTATCGCTTGTCCCCCTTAAGATGATTTCACACCTAGCACAGCAACAGACACAATTTGCTGGAAAACACATTAAAAAGCAGTTTAAAATGTATCACTGTGTATTATCTCTATGGTAAATAACACAGTAGGTCCCAGATGGCTGTTCTAAACAAAGAAAAAACACAAAACCAATCCCAAGACACAACAAGGTCTGTGATATGAATTCAAGCAGGACTAATATTGCAATCCCTAATAGGGACACCACCTGACATGAATAAAAGTTTCTTTCTAGAAAGGGACAGCCAACAGGTTGTCAAGTTAATGCATCATTTTCTTTTGAAAACAGAAATGTCAATTTAAGTAGTGAAACTACCTTTTCCAGCTGGACAAGTCCCATCCCATTTCACTAAGCAGAACATAAATATATGGACTGATAAGATTGAAGGATTATTTACATGAAGATGAAGCATGTGCAGAGGTCTCAGGGAAGGACACAATGCCGAGATCACTTTGCCTTGTCAGAAGTTGCTCAAACCATATTCCCAAACAGCGTAAACAGCCCCATGTCTGTGAGAAACTAAAGGAAGTAAAGCTTGTTGGCTAGGCAATACCAGAAAAGTGTACGAAGCACGGAGGGATGAGCCATACGGTAATAAGAAAATGGCAACCATTTAAGTGGCAATAGGAGGATCGTTTGTTTTGTTGGCAGCGATCAAAACTAAAATGGAAAAAGCAGGAAGACTGGGGAAAGCACCTGGTGCTGCCAACTGGAACAGCTGATGCCATAAAACAGGTTGGTGATTATGCAGATGTAATCCTTCATAAATCTGTCCCAGCATATGGTGAACAGGATTATGAAGATGGCCAAAATGCCAAAGCATACTTCCTATCAGGGGCTGCTGAAGGTATCTAAGACCTCCAAGAAGTATGACCAAACATGACTCCAAGACTGGTAAACACAAACGTGCCCTCAAGATAAGGATGATGAAGGCCAAAACTATTGCTGTCAGGCACTGTTGTTTTTGAGAAAAAAAAAAAAATGAAAAAAAGAAAAAAAAGGCACCAAAACCAAACTGAGGATCTAAATCCATTTTAAAATATGAGCTTAAGCACCGATGGGATTGTTTCCAGCACCTTCACAGCCAGGATGACCGTTCTTGATGTGCTTGGGGATTTCTCACCATTTGGACCGGGTTGAAGTCCATAAGTCAAAGTTATGCAAAGCAAATACTGACATATCAGAGCCCTGGCACTTGCATTCAGTTAAGTGTCAGTATGCCTCTCATCTCAGCACTCCCCGAGCCTTTTATTTTAACATGGCAACCCCTCCTTGCCCTTTCATTCCTCCCTACTCGTGAGAATGTGACCCCAGCTGCTAACCCTCAGCCTGGCATTGTGCACTGCTCCAGTCTCTCCTTCGATGAAATCACACATAATTTGTTCATCTTGAGGCTCAGGACAGGTGCTGCAGCAAGAATGGCAAACACGGCTGGGTCAGCGACAGGGAAAATAAGCCACCAGCACGCCTGGGAAGCCACATCCTGGCTAGCCCCAGCGTTAGCTCTTGCTCCATTTAGCAGCATGGATGCTGCATGTCACACTGTGAAATGCTGATCACATTAATTAAACCACCACTCCCCGCACATCAGTTGGTTACCAACTAGCACTTACATGGCATTGAACTGAAGACACTCCTTGGGAAATCTTGCTTGGATGAAGATTTGATATTGTTGGCTTATACTTGTAATGTTTACCTAATACATTATGCATAATTGTGCTTCCTGAAAGCATCAGGCTTTGTATTCTATCCTTTCTAGAATAAACAAAAGGCACTGTACCCAACAGAAAAAAAACCTACTGTAAATTTGACTTACATATCCCCTCAACTTTCTGCATAGAGGAGATCATCATCAGTACGCACAGCAGATCACATCCTGCAGGACACAGAGACACTCCCAAGGCTGTGTCAAATCCATCAGTGGTTTTGCTAATTGATAAAAGAATGTTTGAGGCCAGAAACCAGTTCATGTCACGTCCCCCTCCCAGATGGCACTGAAATATTATGTTGATGCTGGAAGTAGCAACAACACGGTTCTCCTCGAAGACCTGTTGCCATCTGTTCCCAAACCACATCAGAAGGGGATGACAAGAGTCTTTAGCCCATCACCCTCTCATGTGCTAAGCGGAGAGACAGGAGGCAGCAGAGACATTCACATGCTGTCAACAGTTTCAGCAACAGATTAATTGAAACTGGCAGAAAGAAATTGGCTGATATGGACTGACTGGAGTGAAATTACTCAATATTTGGCCAATTCAAGTATATGCAATTTTTATAGAATTTTTTGTAAGAACATTTCATTCAGCTTTAAATTACCACCAAATAGGCGAGATGGGTGGGGAAACAGAGGCAGAGAGGTAAAGCTACGCACACAACACAGGTGTCATGGTTTAGTGAAGATCCTAAAACAGAACCCGGGATGTCAGTTCTGTGTCTCTTGCTCCAAGCTGGGACACGCAGATCCTTCCTCAAGTGAGCTCAGCGGCTCTAACACATTTCACAAGGAAACACAAATCCATCAAGGACTATCCTGCATTGAGAATGCAACTGTTTTATTCCATATTCTCATTATATTTTCTTCCACATCAGTTAATTTTTTTTGTCATATTTTCAGCTCTCATTAGAGTATAAAAGTTATAACTTGGCTCTAGTTTGAATTTATTTGTGCTCTATTATAAATATTTATCAGGCAAAAGATACAAAGTAGTAAGAATGAACAGAGGTAGTATTAGGGTACAGGATAAATCATTATGTCAAAAAAGCTTGCAAAAAGAATCGAGTATTAAATTACTCTCAGCATCTGTTTGTCCTTTCTGACAATGGAGTTCTTTGACAGTCCAGCATTTATAACAGGCACAAATTTAAGCAAGAAACACAAAGGCAATTTCTTCAGGTGTAGGGGAAGAAATGTTTATAACTTCAGATTATGGCTGGCTGAAAGCAGACACACAGCACTGAAAACTGATTACCAGAGCCATTACTGCACCGAACGGTGCCCGTTAAATTGAAAGCAAAAGCCAAAATGTAAAATCTTTATCCCATCTTATTAAATGGCTATTAAATAATAGAAATGCACCAGTAAGTATTTCAGAATGACATTTACAAGCAATAAAGCACAGAAGACAAGGCAGACAATTTTCTCCCAACTGTATTACTGTAACACAGAGACAGTTTTTAGAAAGGTGCCAAGGGGCAACAGCAGGTCACTCCAAGGCTTATGGGTTTCTACCATTTCTTACAGCTCTGCTTCATGTGGTTACTCTTCATACACACTGCCACGCCAGACAAGAGCAGTCTGTGCCCAGGCACAGACAAGATCACAAGTTTACAGCCAGCAAGGCAAAAGGTCACCAACCAGATTGTTTCTGTCATCACTAAAATGACCATCCCCATCTCCAGCAGTGTGTCCGGAGGCAGAGTGGGCATGCTGGTGCTCTGTCCTGCCCTCCCGCAGGAAGCGCAAAGAGCACAAAGTCCGGGGACACTTAAGCAACCTGTAAGGAGGGACACCCTGGGTGAGCTGTGCTGGGAAGCCCACCCCAGCACAGCTCCGACATCTTTTCCCACATACCGCTATTTCAAGGTCAGTTCATAGCCTGGTTCACACAGCCCATGCCAAGGCTGCTTCCTCTGAGCCAGCTGCCCACCCCACCACCAGCACCTCCCATGGGAGAGGAGAGGTGCACCAGCCCTGTTAGAAATGAGAACAGCTAGGAAAAAAGAGCAGGGAGGCAAAGGATTGCAGAGGAGGGCAAAAAGCCTTCCGCACCAAAACAAGCCCAGGAGCAGAGACAATCACAAGGCAGGAAAAGCAGCAGCTTCAACAGTCAAAGTTTTCTTCCCAGCACCTGTGCTCTGTACAGAGCTAGCCCCAGCAGCAAAGCAGACCTCAGGAAGCCACTCAACGTTATGTGTCCGAGAGGCACTGAGCGTTTTCCCCCATCCATTTAATCCCAGGTGAATCAAACATACTGAACACAGGGCAGATTCTCTCAGCTAGGAAAGACTCCTCTGAGCAATGAAACATAAATGCAGAAACTCTTCTGAACACCTCAGCCGTACTGCTGTGGCAGTCTCCCTGCTGCCACGGATGAACCTGCAGCAATGTATTTCTGTGCTCTGCAGAGCGTCTGCCTGCTGAAGGGCTTTGTCATCAGGCTTGTAGTGAATAGCTTTTGTTAAAACAATGGGATATTTTTTGTATTAGTAGGAGAACTGATACAAAGGAATGCAAGAAACAACACAACAATACCAAAGCGAGAGAGGAAGCAAGCAGATGTGCCTTGGCACCACACAGACTTCCTGAACATTTACAGTTATTTTCATTTACATGATGTTTCCAGCTACGGCTGAGAGCAAGGAGAACTCAAGGGTGTCATCCCTTTGTAAGCTAAACCAAGGCCCTTTTTCCTTTGCCTCAGGTAGAAAGCCTCTCACCTTTGCGTGATTTCTCTGGAATTGCTTCCTCAACTGAAATCTCTCTATAGATTGTATTTTCTAAGTAAGTAGTATGAGGAGTTTACTCGAGCATCACATAGGGGTGAACTACTTCTTGGTCCATCTTGTCAAAGACACCATTTGCACTAACCTTAATGACGTGAGGATCATCTGCAAAGGCTGGCATCTCTCTATGCATCATCTTCCACACAACTTTATCCAGTGCTAAAAAGCATTTCAGAATGGTAGGCTCAGCACCCCACAGATCAACTTTCTGCAATAACACAATTCATTATTCTCACTGTTTCCTATTTCACATCTGTTTTCTGATTTCCTCCCCCTTCCCTCCAGTGCAGCAGCAGTGTGCAGTGTGACAGAGACACGGACGTGCCCACCCCCTAACCGAACACACACTACCACTACAGTAGGCTATTACCTCCACAGCAACAGCAGGACCAAATGCCAAACTGTAACTCTTCTCCCGGACACCGATCAGGCCCAGCCCTGGCCTGAAGAAGCTGTAGAAATTCGTAATGAGAGACACGATCATACAAGACTGATGGGGAAATAGCCCAGACCACCTCAGACCACTGGTGCTGGGAGTCCACAAAATAATACCTGGCCTCTGAGACACAGCAGTATCTGACACCCAACAGATACTAAAGAGATGAACAGTTATAGTGCCACAATGTCTTTCTTGGGCAAGTTACTTCCAAGATATTTGGCATTTGGCTGATCCGTTTTCTTCACAGCTATGCAGCTCAGTTGCTTCATTTCCTTATTGGCCCCGATTCAATAAGACGCTTCAACATGTCAGGGCAAAGCTTGAAGTCATGTATGTGCTCATGGCACATGGCTCATGAAACTATGGCTGATGGGTTTTGCCCCAACAACTCTGCCTTCGTTGCTGAAAGCAGCATGACAAGCTGGATGCAGTAGAGAGGACTGTTGTTTAAACAATTTAGCAATTAACATACCAAACGACACTGTCAAATGTGTTCTGTATATAGATGTTTTCTACAGATTATTGTTGCTGTCTTGTCTTGGAAGAAATGTGTGACAAGATGAGCATTATTTCCTTTTTCACCGCGGCATAGCCATGATTTGATATTTGTATGAGCAAGCAATGCAAATACTTCATAAAAGCCTTTAATAGTGTAATTCAGCAAACAGTGGCAACAGTAATCAGCAGCTTGCTTCAGACACTGAGCAATCTGACAGCTTTATCTGATTGCATCTCAATATTTTGCTAAAAGCAGAGATTGCTGTAAATGGGTGGGTAAAAAAGAGAAAGTATGATTGAACAGGTGTGCACAGGGGACAATCATTGTCACTATGAAGTATTCATATCGTGCAAGAGAAAACAAATGGGAAGGGTGAAGAAAAATGGGCATCTTCAAATTTTGTCCCTATTAAATGAATATCAATTGTATCCACTTCAAATGAATTATAAGTTCTGCCATTGAGCAGATTTATGTATGCTTTGAGATGGTACTGAATAATCTCATTAACAAAAATAGCTCAAACATGACAGATTTAAAAGAAACTCTGATTTAGGTGCCATTAACTATATTTTGGAAGTTCAGAGAATCACATATATATGCTGGCTCTAACAGAGGTGGATATTTCAAAAATCAAGTCAACAAAGTCAAGAGTAGCATTATTTATTCATTCATACTTTTAAAAGGTGAAGTGCCCCAAGTGAGCAGTAACTTGTTTCTCACTTAGTTATGCCTCCTCTGTATTTAGCAAGGCATAACCCTAAAATGTTTTCACAAAATATCTCCTGTGTTTTCCTAACCTAACGCTTCACCAGTTTTGTGACATCCCTTAACTGTAATTATACTTCCTCTGGAATTGCACCCTAAATAGAAATTGAACTATTCATGCTGCAAATTGAAATTCTTCAATGCGAAGCCATACAAATAACTTGCATTAGCATTAACCTCCTCCCAAAATTTGATAAGATCACTCCTGTTTCTCAGAAAGATGATACTAATTGCTGCTATTTTATCAAGTCCAGGCAGACACATTCAAGCCAACAAGTAAATGCTTGAATGACCCAGAAAAATTTCCCTTTAACCTTTAGAAAATGCGGTTGACCTCATGTGGAGACCCACTAACCGTACAGCCACGGTCAGAGCCGCTGCCTGTATATGGGAGCTAAGGGAGCGAGAGCAGGCAGCATCTCACCCGTTAAAATCAGGGTTTTTTGCACTATGCCCTTAAACAACAAAACAAAAACTCTTTGGTGATTGTATAGTAACTGAGGAAGAAGCACCACAGGAACACTCTCGCAAGCTTTGTTAGACCAAGGTCCAAAACACCCACAGACTTCAGTGGTGCTAAGTCGTAACCCTGCTGCCTTGCTCCAGCCCTTTCTGAGCCTCCCAGCTGCACACATAGGGCAGCTTCCCAGGAAGGACCTGACCAGGACCTGCCCCAGCCTCTCCAGTAGCTTGGCCTTTATTAAATTAAAGGACGTACAGTTAATTACTATTTCATCTCCACCATTTACCTCTTCCCTTCCATAGTCTCCTGTACCCTCCCTTCCACTTCCCTGCTAGCTTGTGGCATTTAAACTTATTAAGCCACACCTTGTGTTAGGCTCAGACTTTCCTCATCATCCCAGCCTTTGGGAGATCCAAGTCAAAGCTGACAAGACAAGGCCTGAAAGTACAGCTACAATAGACATCAGTAACAATAATCAGAGAAATAATATACTCCCTTTCATCTAGAAAATATGACTGTTGAATGTTAAGCAATTTTTTTTTTTTTTTTCCTAATCACTGCTATTGGCAGCAGATCTTACTGGTCAGATGATCGCCTTATAGCCATTGGTGTTAAGGCAGCAGGACACACACAGACAGGACGTTGTACTTCTTCACTTACGTGTCCACCTGAATTTCCACTGAGAAGACCTGATCCCCCATCCCTCTGCATCTCTAAGCCAGAGTAAGGAGAATTCTCAATTCTTTGCTTGCCATGTTTAACATTAGAGTTGGTTATCTGCTACATGAAATCATCACTCAATAAAAGTTCTGATTTCAGTAGTGCCAGATTTTATGTGCTGTGTGCAACATTCAGAGGAAACCTCTTCTGCAGTAACAAAAACCAGCATGTATTCTAGAGGAACAAAACCTGCAAGGGAAAGGAACTAGGCTGCAGAAATAAGTACAAAGTTTTCACCTCTAACTTCTAGAATTTCATTATGGAAGACTTTGGAATATTTGCTTGGAGTAAATGCATTACTTCTACGAACTAGAAGGGCTTGAATTAAATTATTTCAACAGAAAAATTGTATTAACATTTGTTCTTGAAATGCAGCATTATGATAACACATTTTACACTGGGAACACTTCTACAAACTCTTCTTTTTATTTTAAATAATAATGCCGGTTCCCTTCCTGCTGAACAGACTATAAATATCCTTAAGTAATTAATTAGTAAGAGAGTCCAACTAATTAATTACTGCAGGCATAGTTATACATTGTTATATTTATTAAAGGGACATGGTCATAACAACATTCACTGATCAAATTCATGCTATTCATTTACAGAAAGGGGTAGATTTACAACAGAACCAACTTCAGCACGAAAATGAAAATTCAAGGAGACACGGACATGGCCTTACATCAGGGATATTGTTTACTGCCTAAGCCAGAAGCAGAGCTGTCCTTCCATGAAATGACTGGAAATGCCTTTCCTGGTCTAGGAAGAAGACACAGTAACCCCATAACTTCTTCCAAATAGCTCTCGACCACAGAGCTAGATAATTAGAGATTATTTACGTACCCATATAATCATATTAATTGTATGTGTGCCTCTTAAAACCCAGCAACCCTTCTTCCAGCCCATCCCAGGTGTGGAGCCAGGTCTTTCCTACTTTGTAAGGGACTCACTTGCAGGGTCAGCCCCTGAAGGTGGCTCCTGAAACCGGCCCCAGGCAGGCAAGCAAGCGAGGCAGCCGGCAGCTGTGTTGGCTGAGGAAAGACAATTCATTTTGTGTTGCCTTGTGAGGAGGTTTTTTTGTTGTTGGAATTAATAAACAGGAAGAGCCTGAAAGTGATCTGAGCATGTTGTTTAATCCTTACTGCCTGTTTCCTTAGCAGTCTATGCTAATCGTGCCCAGCACCATCTGAAAACTGAAATACACGGCTGCCTAGCTGCTTTCATTATATTTATTAGCTAAAACAGCCACCTTCAAAAAGATAATACAGAAGGAAAAATCTTACATCTTAACATTACTGCAGATAACTCTAGGAAAGAGAAGTACGCTGTACTTGTACAGACATTTTCAGGTTAGATTTGTGCTCTTTAATTAAGCAGAACATTAAGAACAAGAACGAAAGACAGTAGAAACAAGTGCCTGTGGAAGTCAGCTCATGCTACCTTTCCTGCCACTTGTAAAGCTGAATTTTAATAGCTCACTCTGGTATTCTCTTTGCTCCACTTTCAAAATTGCATTACAGGCAAAGACAGTGTAAGGTTAGCATCTTCAAGAGTCCTTTGCAACTTGTTTTTCTAGAAACAGCATCTGTGAATCTGATTGTTATCTGAATCCTTGTGTTACTTTACATCAGCTGTGAAACTGCTTATGCTAACAGGGGTAACAGAACATTTCCCTGTGGATTTTTGAGCCTAAACTCCACATGCTGTCTATGGACAATTTTGCACCTGGTATCCTTTGTGAGCCATTTCATATAGTCCTGAGAGCAACAAGAGGATCCCCCCCCCCCGCCAGAAAAAAAAAAAAATCAGCTATGCAGCTAACACTGGGAAACTTTGCTCATTGAAATGCATTACTAACACCATCTGGAAAGAGAAAAGTATCTGAAACATCCTTAACTGGGCTGAAGAATTCACATGCTCAGAGATGGGAAGTATGAAAAGAATTATTTTCACCTACAATTATGTTACGTGGCTTAAGATTTGAATGCAAGCCCCGGGAAGATAACATCTGTAATATAAAAGGAACTTACAAAGAGGGATCTCTGTGGGCAGCAACACTACATATGAGCCAGTATCCACCACTACAGTGCTACCGTCCTGCAGCAGCACAAAGATTTGCCCTCATGTACATCTGGCATCCTAAACCTCCTACGGGATGTTCTCCATCTCAGCAAGACAATATATAACACTAAGAAAAGATGCTTCAACTTGAAAAAGCTGAAAACAAACAGAGAATAGGAGAACAATCCAAAGAGACTGGGTACACGCACTCAAAATCCACCCAGATAACAACAGTGCTACGACTGGTGCTAAAAAACATTGGGGGGGGCGGGAGGGGGAGGATGAGCATCTTTCCAGAAGCTGCCTGGGTTAGGTCACTCCACAGCTACTAGCAACAGAGATGAAACTTTAATGGGGGACAGATTGTTCCCACCTAGTTATTAAGGGCAGCTCCTGGCCTAAATGAAGTGGACAAGCGCAGGCTGCTCGGAGGACTGCAGAGCAGTCACGGCCTCCCGGCTCCCTCCGGCCACCCCAGGGAGCGTGAGTCAGCGACCCAGTTTTCCAGACCTCTCCCCGCATCGTTCCCCGTCCCACTTCTGCCTCCAGCCCTCGGATAGGGCAGAAAAACACAGGTTTGCCTGCTCTGCTGAGAAGTCTTGAACTGGTCTGAAAAACTCTACGGAGTTTTTGCACCTTCCATTGACATTTCCGGGCTATTTAGTCAGTTTGCAAGCGTATGAGCAAAATGCAAGAGCAATGTATGCTGCAGACTGTAGGAGAGCGTAACTCAGTGTTAGCTGGGCTAGGGATAGCTTGCACCAGCCATTTGGATGATCCCAGGTTGCTAACACACACTTAGAAAAACCAAGACCTTAGCAACAAAACTCAGCATCCAACTACTACCACAGCACAAAGAAGTAATTCAAAAACAGCACGTGAACAACTGCTCCTAAAACCCAGTGCGATTCTGAGGAGAGCCCAGCATGTCCCCAGACTCCCATTCCTGACCTGCACATGGTCCTCACCCGTCCCCTGCAGACCTGGGACAGAAACTAGCCAGACAAGCTAGAGAGCAGAAATCACCAAGGGATAAAATTTGCCACCTCAATTCTCCAAGCAATTTTTTTCATGGTAAATCGTGTTTTAATACCAGAACAGATTTCTGCTATATAATCCTAACACACATTTCAGCCAGAGTAATGACAGCCATGTCTCAAGAATAAAAAGAGCCATTATTATTGATCATAAAAAGAGTAGTTTATAATTCAGCTATAGCGCTTACTTACTAGCCTTTTTTAATGGTGTATTATACAGTCTCATTGTTTTCTTTTTTTATTAAAAGAAATAATTTTCATTGCTTGTGGGTTTATGGAAGGATAAACAGGAATTGATTATTCAACATTTTCAGAGAATCCCTTCATTGATAACAACATGGTCTTCCAAAGCAGCAGCCAAAAAGCTGCAACTAGTGAATTTTTCTCTTTGCCCAGCTTTCCAGTAGACAATATTATGGCTTTTCTATTCTCTTGGTTAATTATTATTGCAGCCAATCCACTGGAGAAGGGCGTTGTATAGATTTTACTGAAAGTGCCATTAGACTATTTAACGTATACTCTATGACAAGTAATAATTTAAATCCCCTTGAAGGTTGGTCTTTTCATTTTTCACATAAGCTAATTCAGTTGTGACAATAACATATGTAGAAATATGTTGCCAATGAACATTAACTACATTTTGTGTCTCTATTATTTTGCATTTTACCAGGTTGTCAAGAAACAGATTTACAATAGAATGCAAAATATGAACATTTCTGGTGTCCAAACATGTCTAGATGGTACAGTAGCTACCATTAGTAAGAAATTGTTCATAATTTACATTTATAAGGCTCAGCTGATAAAAACCAAGCCTATATGCGAATTTTTATGCATCAAAAGCCCATTTTAGTATTTTGTGTAAGAAGCACCATTTCTTTACTGACAATTCCTTGGTTTTAATGAGTCCTATACTCCATAAAATGCATGTTCTGAATTTTATGGGAAAATGCACTACAGGATGTATTCTGGTTGATACATTTATATCATTGTAAATTATTCTTAAGTCAAATAGTTCAGCCAGCAATGGCAAAGAGGAAGAAGGATCACTACAGCAGCATACTTCAAACACTCAGTACTGTGTCCCAATGCCTGGAGGCTGCCCGATCACCATGGGTCCTCAGACAAGTCCGCTCATTCCTGGATGCACCACGTTTCTGCGTCACTGGGAAAATGTCACAGTTGGTTTGATTTTACTTTTTATTGGATTTGTGTTTTATGTGTCAACTCTTTGGCTTGTGGTCAGTTTCATTCCCAAAAATGATTTCCAGTTTGATTACAATCTCACTCTTTGAAATAATTTATATTAATTAGGAAATTAATGCATTATCAGTCCCTCAAACTACTATGATGACACATAACAATGTAGAGAGATATACCAGACAACTATGATTTCATTCACTACCTTTCATCTTCCAGAAACTCAAGAAAAGTTTTGACCAAGTCATAGCTAAGAATGCATTTTTAACAAGGATTCTATTTCTTTTGCCTGTATCACAAAATTACAATGACAACAGTGATATATGTGCTTAAGAAAACAGAACTGAGATCAAAAAGGGAGCTACCACTCAGATCAGGACCAAGCCTCTGGTGTAATTAATACTCCTCATTTTTATATTACTGCCACATAGAATAAAGTGTTTATAAGGCAATAATTAGGTATTAGTATTTGTTTTCACGAAGCATCTGGGAACAGTACCAACATTACATCCTGTTTGAAATATCTAATGAAAGGAAATACAACAGAGCAGCAAATCACTTTTTCTTTAGATTATTAAGTGTGCATCAAACATATTTATTGGCTTTTGAGGCAAAATTAATGTGTACAGGGAAACACCAGCAGTCTATTATTACAGGGTTCTACTGAAAGGAACAGAGCTACATATGGGGTTTGTTCTGAAAATCTGAGAGACATACTGTATTAAAATAAGATGCTTGCCTGGAGTAACACTGGATTTTACAATAGAGAGCAGAAAGGTGATTTAAAAGTTATCCTCAGTGACTGCATAAGCAGATGATCAGGTAGAACACTGGTCTGTGCTTCTTTTAGCAGGCCAAGAGCTCACAACGAAGAAGTGAGAAGCTTGAATATCGATTGCTGAACATGCAGATGAGATACTGGTAAATACACTGCACAAATACAAGAACAGTCCAACGGTGCTTAGAGACCCAATTTATAAACAACCTTTGCTGGCTCTCCATTATTTCATTCCACATAATAAATCACTATCGCGCATCCTAACACCTGTGTCCAGGATTCCTCAGAGAGCTCAGAAAAGCATAGAGAAAACACGTGTAGCGAGGACAGATCTACCCACAGCAGTGAGAAGACGTCTACAGGTGCAGGTTCAGGTGTCCAAAATGAACAGCTATACTACTTAAAATTTCTCTTTTGCCTACTTTTTTTTTTTAAAGTCTTACAGGATTGCACCACTGTGAACTAGTTTCTGAGTCAATTCTTTCCCAGATACTTTCTCAATGTAAGGAGATGAGCTCAAGACAGCAGGCAGGTATGAGGAGAACAGTTCAGGGCAATATGACCCATAATGTGCTCTACAAGAAAAGAAATCAAAGTGTTTCACATAACGCATCACAGCAGTGTCTCTGAAGGCCTGATCTTCCCATGTGCTTAAAAAAAAAAACCACACAAAAAAAACCCCAAACCAACCAAACAAACAAACAAACCTCACTTCCCAAAGCCTACAGGACAGGAGAACACTAATAACTATGTGGAGCCCTTAGCATTTAAAGAGCTGCAGGAAGGGAAAAATAAATCCAGCTCTCCTAAACAAAGTCTCAGAGAAAAAGAGGGAAGAGAAGAGCCATACCTCATGTCAAACCTCAGCACAGTGAAGCAATATATTCAAGCATCTGGGGTCAAGTGTGCCAAGTAAGCGGATGAAAGGTCCAGCACAGTGAGCTCTGACCAAGACTTGGCCAGTGGGTCAGATGGAGCACAGAGCAGGTGAGCAGGAGCTGGCCCAGAGGGGCCAAGCTTTGCCTTGTCTTCCCGGGAAAGAGGCATGGCCATCCCCACTTCAGTGATGGGGGAAGAGGGGGAGCATGTTATTGCCACTGGAAGCGGCCAGCCCTGGCACAGAAGAAATTGCAGGAAGAAAGAGAAAGAGTAAAGCAGCAGCCAGTCTCCCAGTGCGCAGCTTCAGTCAGAGTTTCCTGCTAATGGTAAGAGAGTTCTGCAAGTTTTCCCTTATCCCACTGAACTGGGTTATTTGAAAAATGCTGCTCTTTGCTTCTTTGCCCAGCAGAAAATAACTACATTTGCTCTAACAGAGCACAACAAAACATTAACAAAATGTTACTAATCACTAGAGAAAAGTGTCCTCCAAAATTAGCTCTGCAGAAACCAAAGGAAATTCTTGCTATGCATGAATGAGGCCCAGCTCTGAAAAAAAACAACTCTGCTCCCTAAACAAGTAAGGCCGTTCCTTCCTTCTTAAGGAACTGGAATGTTTTTTCTTTCTGTTTTTCCTGAAAACTCCTTCCCTGCAAATGAATGCCCATGATAACTGTTTAAGAACAGCTCTGCAGTGAAATCTTGCTGCCACCCTTCAGCTTTTCATAACTTTGGAGTGCCGCAGCAATGCTGCAGTGCACACAGGTACCTCTCACAGTTATGGGTCCCTCTGGAAACAACCATGCCAGGCAAACAAAGGGAAAAGGGACCAGGATTTACTGCATGAACACACTGTCTGCTTTTTTTCACTAACCTCCCCTTCACTACATGCTATTTTCCTCTGAAAGCTCTGGCCTCTGCAGCATACAAAGCCCAAACGTACCTGGACCAGCACCTCCTGCAACCAAATACAGGTAAGATGGAGCAAGGCAACCCCAAAACCTGGTTTCTAGCCAGAACCCTGGTGTGCCTGGCTCCCTGACATACTGGCCAAGTGACCCCAACTGCCAGGCATGAGGTAGATGGGCTGTGACCCTGCCCACCAACCTCTGCGGCCTGTCGGCCCCTCAGCATCCCTCTGGCCTCCGTGCCCCAGTGAGACACACCCACAGAACAAGAAAGGGACATGAAGGAAGATAAAAAGGGACCTGGCCCACTTTGGTGGGATGGAGAGCTACATCTGGTGGGTTTTCTTCTGCCTTTACTCAAAGCCAGACATGGCAATCAGACACCTTCCAGGCTTGCTTGATCCAGAACACTTCTTAATGACAGTCATCTCCAGGGACCCACGGATGAGATGTCCCAGACTCCACCTGGATATTCTAAGCTAAACCACATGCCACAACCACAAACTATGCCACATCATCTTGCTGACAGAACAGCACTCTGTATAAAGTCTTTATTTATCTTTCTGTTTAGAGATTTTTACATATGGATTTGGTACAGGCTCCCACAAACATTGTATAGGTGCCTTATATTTCTCATAGCTGGTTCACACCTGAAGACTGGAATTTAGCTTTCAATTATTCTGTGCACAAAATCCCCCCGCACTTTTGTGCTTACATTTGCTCCACAGCTTTCCTTGGCTGCAGGCTTGGGGAGAAATAAGATACAAAGAGCTCACTGCATTTTGCCCAGTGTGTTCTTGTGTTTCCTTGCAACATCTCATCAACTGCTGCACACGTTTTATTGTCAAAGGCAGATGGTCAAATTGGAGACATGAAATATCTCCCAACTACAATTGCCTGAGAGTGTTCCTGAGCCACTGGGGACAACTGAAGTGAAATCTCAGATCAGACTGGGGAAACCTCTAAATTCACCCAACTGGAAACTGTTTATACAGAGCTCTGCAAAAAGAGACCAGTAATGCTTCCCAGCTTTGTTCAAAGTCACAGTGATGTCCCCAGGCCTGCTTTATCCTCCAACTATTCTTTAATATGCTGAGTTTTTCAATTGTTCCACTTTATTCTTGCCCTCATTGAGCGTCAAGAGGAAAACTGAATTTGTTTCTCCTCAGGATGTGCAGAACTTGGAGGGGTGAAGGAAATCAGAGGACCAGATGTATTTCACCTCTTTTGCCTAACAGATGGGCAGCTATTCTTCGGCTCATGAATCCCCTGTCTCAACAAGGAAATAGGAGCCAAAACCCTGAGGGAAGCAGGCTCGAGGTTTTTCTTTATTTTTTGATGAGCTCAGGTGGAAAGAAAATAAACTCCTTTCCCTATGCATTCAACCTGACTGCATTTAACCACAGCATTTGATGCAAGTGCCCTGAAACACTTTCAAGAGTAGATACTAAAATCATTCTTCTCTCACAGTGCACCAATACAGGATCACTCACTGCCTGGCACAAAGACGTGGATCTCTCTGGGAAGGATCCCCTTCCTGCAAGAAGGCCCACCTCAGTCTATGCCGACAGCTCCATTCTGCCAGTTACTTATGAGTTATATTTTTTGATCCATATTTCCTCCCATTTCTCAGATCTGGGTTGCAGGACACAGCAGAGGCCTTAATGAGCATTGAGGGAGAAATAAACGGGATGCCTCACCCCACAGCACCCACTCCCCTCCTCCCTTTTACTGGGACAAAGACAGAGATAGCAGAGAAGAGTCCTGTTTCCTGTCTGCCATAGCTAAAAAAAAAAAAAGAAAAAAAAAAAGAAAAAAGAGAGAAGCTCAGAAAGTCCTTTAGGCTGTAGGAACAGTCCTACCCCACAAGTTCAGCTCTCCATCTGCCAGACTGGCTACAGGAACAGCCAAATGGACAAAGAAATTAATTTACCATGTTAAACTCTAACCATATATGTCTCTTCCACTTACATTTTGACTGTATAAAGACAGAAGCAAGGATTCTTACACTGAGAAATTATAAAGAATAGCACTTCAATATTAAAAAAAAAAGTCTTTCTCCAACCAGTGCTACAAATTGCAGTAGGTCAGGAGCCGTTGTTCACGCAAGTGCACAGTTCCTACCATCAGCGCTGCTATTAGGCTGAAGGGAACAAATGTTACTCTTTTTTCAAAAAGATACAGACCAAGGTCAAAGCTTATGTCATCACAAACGCAAAACATGAGAAGCCTACACGTTGCTTTTAGCAAGAGTTCATTTCGCTGACATGCAGTTTTCTATTCATTTAGGACATTTCCGTCTAAGATTAAAAGCCAGAGGGTACACTCTGTGCTGACCTTCCTCCAACAATTAAAGAGAACACAAAATCTTCAGGCTTCAGAGAGGAAAAAAACTGATGCCAATTTAGTCTTAGATAACGCAGCACCAATGAGCCCAATCGATATTGCACACAAGACAGTCAGCAATTCAGGCATCTTGTTACATTTCTTTTTTGGGGGTATGCATACTACCAAAAGAAAAAAATTTGCTATAAGGATCAAAGCGTAGTAGAGAAATGCTGATAATTGACTACAATTGCAGCTCGGTATTTTATTTCTGAAAAGATACTACCAGAGCAATTTGCAGCATTCTCTGAGACTCATTTCCTCCACCAAGATCTCAAACAAGTATTCTTCATTTTTGGTTAGCTATTAATTGTACTGGAACCTTATTTCTCCTGAAGGATAGCAAAGCCAGCACAAAAGAAGTTTATTGAATATTTTCATCTAAATAAAAAGCATGGTTCTGTTTGGGAGCAGAGCTACGCTGGCTGTATTACATTATTCTCAAAGCCAAGTTCAACCGATCAGTTTTCCAAGACTGCAAAAAATAAAAGGGACAGAAATTGGAACTACATTTAAGACCCTATAAATCATTATAAATAAGGCAAATGCACATGATTACCCTGTATTAGAGGCATTTTACTTTATTATGTTTCAATTTCAGCAGATTTGGATTATTTTTTTTCCTCTCCAGAAACAGTAGTTGTGATTCATCACAATTTATGTGACTATTCTGACTGTTGCTTTGTGGCTGCCTGACCCATCCGTGTTCAGCTGGAGGGTCAGCCCATTCCTAGAACTTGGCTTTTTTTTTTTTTTTTCCTCTTTTACGCAGAGTGTCCCCAATGTCAAGAAAATTCAATGTCAGACCATAGAGGGAGCATCTGAAACAACTCTCCCCTTGCATCTCTGGGTGACCTTTTGTTGGCAAAATTTGCTGGCCAAATTTTCAAATGCTAGTTTATCTGTTCTGAAAATGTTGGCCTCCAGCAAATTTCTTTCTAACTAACCGACAGTTACTGTACCAGGCCTTGAGCTACACTCTATTTCAAAATAAAACTTGTAAGCAGAGGCCTTTCACTGCCAGGCAGATGTGACAAACCCTTCTCAAAAGAACAGTAACAGCAGCTGTAATGAGTGGCTCAAAATGACCTGTTTAACAGGGAGGATGCAGCAACAATCCTAGTTCCCACAGCTGGAGATTGTCAGGATGAGATCTAATGCGGAACTCAGGTACGCCAGTATTAACTCTTAGTTCCCAGGATTGAAACTCAAGCATAGAGTTAAGCCTCTAGGCAGGTGCTAATACTACACAGCATTATAAGCCTAAACAACTTCACGCGCTCTGGATCTAAAGATGCTGCTTTCCTGAGAACAGGCACCTATAAATAGTTTTTGAAAGAATGAGATGTCTCAAAATGTGGCTACGAGTACAGAAGATACTATCTGTCTCCAATATAATAGCGAATACCTCTACCTGCCAATGACCTGTATTGTACACCTCGTGGCATTCCAGCCCTCTCTGAGACAGGACATTATTTAACTGGGCTTACACAGACCGTTACTACTATAAGTTCCTGTTCTCTCACTACTCCTCTTAAATAGAAACAAGACGGCGGTGGGGAAGAGACTAATTCTTTTAAGATCTCCAGTCTACACACAGACAGCAGGATCTGGACCTAAGTCACCCAGGCAACTAGTTGCATGTTGATGGCAAAGGACAGCCCAGACAAGACAAGAAGGAATGTTTTAACATTGGAGTAGCTACCTCATTCCCCCAGGAGATGAGAAGATGAGAGGCTTCACCTCTGTGCTGGTGCTTCGGCAAAGTTAGGTGAATAACAGAAAAGCGCAATCCCCCAGAAATTAGATGTTGGCAAAACATAACGAGTAGTGGCATAACTGGTGTACAGGTTTCCTGGTTGCGGACCTCTGATGTTTAATAAGAATTCTGGTTGCATTATGTACAAAATAGTTCATTTTTCAAACAGTCACTGCCAAGGAATTAAATTAGGAAAAGTTACTAATTAAGAGACATTGAGGTTGTCTAGTAGAATAAACTGATGCTTTCTTTCTAGAAAGGTAATAACGACACAAACCAAAGAAAGGTTTCACTGAAGCGCAGATCATGGCATATTAAGGAGCTAATTAACACCAAGAAACACAAATTTATGACCTCCATAAAAAAAAAAAAAAAAAACACACCACACACACACACGAGAAATATTTGTGATTGCCTACTTGAGAAACAATTGAGAACTGGATTGCTAACATCAGACTCCCTCCATGCGTTTCAAGTAAACATTGATTGGAAATGTCAAAGAATCAAAATCTCATTAACGGGAATTTGCCCTGCATTGATCTGACCCTCTGTCCAGTCAGCAGAAGTGTTGGGTTGTGTTTCTGTGGTGGAGAAATACCATGAATGGATGGTTAAGCAAAAGACCAAAACGTATTAAGCAGAAACAGACACGTTTTTACCCTCAGGCAATCCAACTGATCTATGATTATTTCATTACTAAAAGTTTTATTATCCAAGCAGGTTTTGGCATTTTTTTTTAAAGCTAGGAAGATGATTTATTAATCCTGTTACACCGTTCCCATCACAAACTGAAGAGATACTGAGCCTGAGTCTGCTCCCACTCAGACCAGTCCCTGGCATTGCCCTGGTATAAAACCGAGATGAATACGAAGAGAATCAGGCTCTCAGATTACACCAGTCACATACTGTATTCCAGTGAGAATACTGTATATGGTACCTCACCACCAGGCAAGTAGTTTAGGGCATTTAAAAGCACAGAGGCAGTCTTTAAACATTTCAAAAATAAAGAGCAGCTCATGCAAATCCATGTAACTCACAGTATCACCTCATGCCAATGGCAGATGTCACTAGCTTTTTCTAAAAAGAAACATGTTGAATAGCCAATGAAAATTGCAGACTGCAGTTAAAAGGAAAGTTTCAATCCCTCAACACACATGAATTAAATAATTTTCTGATATGAAACAGAACTGAAGCATGGAGTTTCTCAACTCTCAGTTTAGGCATAGCCCCAGTACTAGCTTTTGCAACCATGTACTTGTGCCCTCCCTCTGCCTTAGGAAGTAATCTCTCTTGTTCCCTCCTCCCCACATCCCCCAGCCGATGGACTCAAGCCTCTCCAAAAAAACCTGTTTGCATCTATTGAAAGGAGGCACCTGCACTGAAACTTGCTCCGAGAATGCCTCTGCTGCAGCTTCCCTGCATGTCTTCAGGTGCTGCCTTTTCCCCACTGCAGCACCATCCTCCCCATCCCACTCCTTTTAGCACAACTCACACTTTTCATCCTAGACCATCTCTCAAAAGCCTGCACAGCCACATTTTCTGCTAACCTTTTCTTACCCATTCCTCTGCTCCAGAGTATCTTTTCTTCTAGGTTATCTTCTCCATCTCGTAAAACTATCTGTTATACAACTTTTAGTGCACAGTGCATGCCTGAGCTGAAGCCATTCAGCTATTCTACTGGAATACCACCCCGGTACCCCTACCCAAAGCTCCCTGACACTCGTGAACTGCAACTGCTAGAGGCAAAACCCATTATTCACTGGGTTAGATGTGTCCATTTTTAAATTACTTTCAGTGAAATTTTGCTGCTTTAATTTCTAATGTGCCTCCCTCATCTCCTTTGAGAGACCATTTTATAGTCTTACGTTTCCTAATTTTATTCCTCATTCCACCCCGAGTAATTATTTCCTCCTTGATGCTCATACCCTTAAAATAGTTGTCTGATTATGTCAGTCTAAGACCCTTCATTGTCACTTAGCTAAGTCATACCTCTCAGATTCTTCTTCCTTCCTGGTATGAATTATATTCCCAAATGGGTTTGCTTCTTAGATTGTCACTGTCTAGGAATGAATCCCACAGAAAGATTTCAATTGTAGGCTATGACAGTGTTGTCCACCAAAAACCATCTGACACTACTCCTAGCAGTTAAAAATGAGACAGATGAAAAGTTTGCTTTTTTGTCTTCAGACAAAGCAAAGCAGGTGTCTAGTTAACATTGTGCAACCCAAACTCATGACTTCCACAAAGATAAGAGACAAAAAAATTTGCACTCTCTCTACCTGCTGCTCTCTAGAATTCCTGCTCGTGTTTGTTGTCAAGCACCAATTGACCGCTGGTCTTTGTTGACCGTTTCCTTGGTTTGTCAGTGCCTCTTCAGTCGGAAAGCTTGTAAAACGTTCAAATGTATGTTAGCATGTCAAAACTTTTACAGCAATAAATCAGAAAGCACACAGGGAGTGAGAAGGTAAAGCCCGCGCCCTCATCCCTACAAACACTAGTGGAGTCTCACCCAGCAGAAGCCAGTACAATGACAGAACCAGGAGTCCAGCGACTTGCACGGTAACTTGACAACTGATTTTTGTCACAGCCTTCTTATGCAATCACAGACAAGTTCAAGAGACTTGTTGCAACTGAGTTTTCTAGTTATAAACAAAAGATAATAGAACTTTGCTCTCTCACAAGGGTGTTGTGAGTATAACTACGTTGATGATTACTAGGTGCTTAAAAAAACCCTATTGCAGTGGGCCAATATAAAACCTGAAAATAATGATACAACAAGGGGTAATGCATAACATATTCATTTTGAAAATGTGACCTTTTGTTGTCAATCCTTCTTAAGCTAGGAAGGGCAGATGTGGATTTTTCAATTTACAAGCCTGAAAATTGCAAATTGAAAAGAATTCGCTTCTGCCCTCTACTGTGAGACAGCTAAAGCATGACTGACAAGTAGACATGCTCTAAATATAACAACTTTAATTTCTTTTGAAAGCAATTTACAAAAATTCCCATTCTCTTCAATTCTTCTCCATAGTGAATCATTCTGGGGTAAAAGACAAGTTCTCGATAGCAATACAAAGATGATGGGTAGACCTGTGTTTCCATCAAACACATTCTTCGAATATGGTATTTTGTAACAAAGGAATCATTTAGCGATTTTGCAAGTCAATGAGCCAAAACAGAATAATTAATGTCAATGGTAGATGATGAACCCTTAGCAGTAGTAGGAAACTAATAGTCATTAACACACAGTACCGCATCTAATGATTCTGGTTTAAAACAGCTCACATAAAGAAAATGCGTGATCACATGGAATTATTTGCATTCTCTGCATGGCAAGAAACCATTGATGACAAGACCTTTGTTCCAATGTATTTGATTTGTGACAGAACTAATGCTGTGGAATTGATGGCCAGCTGTTCCATTCCAAATACAGCTTTGTTTGATTTTAAAACTCACAAGCACTACTGCTTTTCAGGTTATGATTTAACACAGCTATATCTGAGAGCTCACGTTTAAATATTGTAGGATATGGCAAATGGTCCTCCAAATAATATTTTGTCTTTTAACAACTAGGATCCTATAGAACAATGCATATTTGCTCATAAATAATGGGAAATATTGTCTTGCCTACTCTACTCTAATTAGCATGATCTAAACTTAGCTATAAATCACGTTAGTGTATAAACTGAGCTTCACTCAAAAGACATACTTAGAAACCATTGAAGCTGAAATTCACATGTAGAGGTAGAACGTCTTCACACTCTCCCCACCCGTCCCCACTCCATTGCCTATCCCATATTATGTCTTCCAAAACCAGCTTCTTTTCCAGTACTCCTACCAAGTAGTCAAGGTAGAGCACCGATGCACCCACAGGCACGTTATCCTACAATGCCTTTGGTCTGAATAGAGATAAAATGGAAACATTCTCCATGCCACCAACTAGGTATGGAAATTCCTGTGGGTTTAGATACTGTTTAGTTGTCTGCATATGGTAAGTCATTATCACAAGACTATACACAGTACTGTGCAGACATAGCCAAGTGAGCTCTCAAAAGCCACATTAGGTCCTAGAAGCCATATGTCTATGTCAGCTCAATACACGGTGTCAAGTCAGGTACCGTAAGAAATACCAGTATGTTCTTTCCCGTACCATTGCTAGCACATGTGGGCATGTATTCAGTCAGGTGGACCAAACCTACAGATCAGCCATTGCCAATGTAACGAATTTCATTAAGCAGACATAAAGACCATATGATGAAAAACGCATAGCAAAGTAACGGCAAAATGCAGCTTTGGTGCCACTGACATCAGAGAAAACCAGCAAAGACAGGACTTTGTTTCCAAAGCGCAAGGAAAAGGGAGTTTCCCACTCGTTCTTGCAAGGTGCAGGACACACTATACACATTTGCTCAGTTATAGGCATCAGGCAGAGAGTAAAAGTTCACGTGCACGCTAAATGGTACATCACACTACATTTAATAATTGTAAGTGCTGATGTCTCCAACACACGTGTTTCTGAAAAAAACAGCAGCTGTTTGACTGTAATTAAATGTAGCACTTTCAATAACCTGAAGAATGAGAAGTGCAAGGGCAGACAGAACAAGTCTTCTGCAGGTCATTAGCAAGATCAAACACAAAACCTTCAGCATTTACGCACCTGGGGTTTGCAGTAAAAAATAACACACTTTAGCAAGTGGCAGCATTATCATTGTTAAGGTCAATTCTTAGAAAAGGACAACCTCACACAAATCCAGAGCATTTCCCAGGTAAGTGCTACACAGACCAGATTAATATAGTTGCAGCAAGACACATGGTCACTGCTTGTCTACCCACCCTCCACTCTTCACACCCAGGCTACCATATAGGACAGGCAGGTCTCCCAACCTTTGCTGCAGGCAAGTCCTAGGGAGATCCCAACTGATAAAAGACAATAGACCACAGCTTGGACCCCCAGGTGTCCCAAGGCCATGCAAATTGAACACAAAGCTCATGTTTTGCTTCCTTCTCTCAGTCAAGCTACATTGGACCCAACAGTAGCTCACACAAGTCCACAGCGGACACAGATCCTGAATTCACACAGTGCTACCCACCAGGATTTGGATGCAGCCAAGCAGCTGCCCCTCACAGCAACATGTGAACCAGGAGCTGCGGGTGACACCACACCAGATAGGGTGGCAGCCTCCTCAACAAGGGCACAGTGCCACACAAGAAGAGCCGAGCAGGTCCATGATGGCAGCCATAGTGATCACCAAGAGGCAGGTCAGCACGTCAAGCCAAGAAGCTGAGTCAGCACAGCAAGGTCAGGACCAGTGAAGCACCTGGCAGGGCACAGGCATACCTATAGCATAGCTCAGGCAAGAGCCAAAGGCAAGGTGTTTGAGCTTACAAACACCTCCTGAACCAAAAAGCTCCAGATGAGATTTCTGCTGGCTCTTTTCCCCACTGCTCTTCCGGGCAGTCAGAGGGTAAGAGCTAGCCTTGAGCAGCCAGACCCCCAGGCAAGGAGAAGACATGCAAAGCCTGTTGATGTACTTAGAGCCCTGACAGCTCTCACCACTGCAAAAGGAATTTCTCAATCATTTTTATCAAAGTGGAATGGCCAGTCTTAGCGCCTACCTTCAATTCCACTGCAGTTTGACTCAGTAACCTCCCAGAGCCCCACAGATTACTTTACAGAGCTCCTTACCATCCGGTGTGTCGTTCAGCAGTCACCAAGGCCCATACTTCTTGAGGGTGTGAAAGAATTCCCATTTTCCATTTATCAGCCTCACGAAAGAGCAGGAATCAGTAGTAACGGGTATGGAGCTCTAATCTCCATGTAGGTACATAGTGCTATGCAAGTGCTCATGGCAGCGGTGCCCAAGGGGAACCTTGGGAACTCCCCTTCACCGGCTTCTAGTTTTGTGGTCTCATTGATCCCCACCAACTTTTGTATCCTGCAAGCGTCTTGACACACCTACACCCAAAGCATTCTCATTTTAAATACTTAATCTTTCCAAAGAACAAATACCCTCCTGATACATTCTTGTTGCATTCAACTCATTAATCTCCCTACTTGTCAAGGGCAGTCAGAATTGAGCAATAGCACCAAAACCATCCATCCTTTTGTCATGAACTGCCCCCTGGGATCAGCATAAACACCCACTCATAGCAAGAGGCCAAATCAGCATCCACAGAAAACAGACCTGTGCACTCACAACACACCTTCTACTTCTAACCTTTCTCTCAGAATACAACAGGGAATTTGGCATAAGAGATGCCCTTTGTATATTCTATGCATCTGGGGGGAAACTGGTCTATTTTCCTGTCTCTATTCATCTCCTCCTGTTCTTTGAAGTCCATAGAGGCAGTTAATCTTTCTTCAGTGGGAATTGTAGCAGTGTCTTATTTTTACGCTACTGATCATTGCAATGTCTACGTGGAACCGCTAATGTAACATAATTCAGTCATGAAAAGTATGAAGACTGTCAGTCAGGGAAGTTTCTAAATGTTTTGAGAGGAGCCTAGCCCCACAAAAGTAAAAAGAAAAGAGTAAAGAAGGAAAACAGAGGAGGAAATACTAAGGATTTTCAAATATTTGTCCTCATTGCTTTCTAAAGACCTTGTGAAAGGCCGGGAGAGGGGAAGTAATAAATAACATACAAGAAAAGCCTTGCTAACAAAATTGGCTCTTTCTGAGGCTACTTTCAAAAGCAAACATGGTAGGTAGTAGTCTGGGATTCAGGTGACAGAAGCTTTACCATCACTGCGGTCTCCCAGATGGTCTTGAGCAAGCCCCTTTATCTCAATTCCTCCTCTCCCTTGCCTACTCTTCCATTTCAAAATGAAAGCTTTAGGACCAAAGATTCATTCACTCCTGTTGACGTACTGCAGACTCAGTGGTAGCCCCAACAAGTTACCAGGACATATTTACTTAAACATATGATAGCAGAGGAAATGAAAGTTGAAGCCATTATGACTCTGTTCAGCTATAAAACAAATAGCCATTATTCCTCCTCTCCCACTGTCTCCATGAAGAGCTCAAGAGAACACCTGCCTGCCAAAGGGCAGGCCACCTCTCCCCTGTCTCGCCAAACTCAATTACTCACCTGCTTGTGTGAGGTGTCACCTCAGTAACGCTTGGGAAGCATCGGCCGTTCCTGGCACAAAGACACTGCACAGGGCAGAGCTGCCGCTAACGCAAAATTGAGAGCTGTGTCTACGCTACCGTCACTGCTGTGGTAACAGCACCACATATACAACACCTAAAGCGTCTCTGCTTGTAGGTACACATCCAGCCTAGGAAAGCAGCCACAGCACCGTGGGAGACGGTGTAGCTTTATTTTAAGGCTAGCTTCTATACATTTGTTTTCAATAAAGGAAAAAAAATTGACTGTAAAAGCATAGGGATTTAGGGCTTGTTTGAGGATTTTTTTTTTTTTAGTTCTTTTTTCCACTTCTTAGGTTCAAGAATAGCCTAAGAAATATTCTTCAAAATTGTTTCAAGACTGATTAAACCTGACAAGAGGCTTCAAGTAAAGGAAATCCTCCAAAACTCTTGGAATTTATCAAAGTCTGTGTACATTGCATTTGAAATCAATAATCCCGCACGATCTACAGCACAAATGCTTACCTCCTCTCTCACAGCAACAAAAGCACATTTGGGAGGACGCTGTCTAGATCTTTCTAGCATAAGCAATAATCACAGAACCATTAGGCGACTCCAGCTTTAGCACATTCTTGCAAACTGAGTACGTACCTTAACTATTAACAAATAACACTGGATAGCCACCAGTGCTGGCAGAACTGGGTGTTCCACTTAAGGCCAAGTTCACTCCAAGAAGAGCCTATATACCTCTAATCATGCCTACAGAGTCATTCTTCTGCTTTCTTGCACTCTTGAAAATTTGTGATTTTCCCCACCACTTTTGACAAAAAGACATTTGAGAATCCTGGATGACACAAGGTGAACCTTGAGGCTTCCATGTCAGAAGACCTCTGCTGCTTCAATCAGGGTAAACATCTCCAGATGGGTTACTTCAGCTTAGTCAAGATACGACACCAAAACCTTTGAGACAAATAAAGTCCCACTACATAAATAGTGAATATCCAGGAACATACACCAGGCAATGCTTCCCATAGGTCCTTAGCTCAGTACCAGTGGGAATGGAAAAAACAGTTTCTTGCCTCCTAACAAAACCATTTCTAGACACCTATTTCTGCATCAGGCATGGACACAACTGTTTGCTTGAATTTCTGCTGTTTCTCCAACTGGCTAGCTCCTTAAGCCCCAACTCTCCTTCCTACAGACTTGAGAAGCTGAATTGTCTGTCTCATCATTCCTTTCTTTGACAAATAAATGCTTTTAGAATGACCTCTTTTGTTCAACACATTTAGTAGAAAAATGCAAGCAATGGAAAAAGTTCTGCTAATTTCCAAGACACTATCACTTCTCTCGCAATAAAAGTCTGTGGGATATGAAAAGGCATATACTTTCTATTTCTTACTACAGGAGTAAGGAAAAGAAAGTGTTCTTTAAATCTAAAATGATACAAAAGTGACCCAAACAAAGGTAAAAGATTTTGCATGGTTTTAACCTCTTATTTGACTGACTTGCTTCTAGTAAGCTTTCAATCAAAGCTTTCAAGGAGACAAGAATAAAGATGAAGGCTAGGAAAGTCCCATCAGCTGAAATTTGCCCTCACACATAGGCATATTCAATTTCCAACTTCAGAAATTAATGACAACATATACTAAAATTTACTTGATCAGGAAAATATGATTAAATGGAGTAACACTAGAATGTCCTAAAACATTTTTCAAGTAAACCAATTTCAAGTTGGGATCAATTCAGGATTAAGATAGGATGTGAAGTGGCTACAAAGAGCTGGACATTAGATCAAAGGTAATGATGCTCGCTCTCTGGCTCCAAAACCATTTGAGGATATATTTGCATTACTACCAACAAGACGACCTACCATTTATTTGTCATTAGTTTCACCAAGTCATGAAAGACATTATTGTATTAACTGTAACACATATTATTTAGTAGGAGCCCTTGTGCATTTCTCTCACAATAATTCATGCTTAAATTTATAGGAGGCATAAAATTCCTGTGGTAGAGTGCCTGTAAGAGAACTAATGTATCTTGTATGACAGTTATTGACAGCAAAGAGAACTCTTAACTTGCAATATGTCCTAGTTAATTGGTACCTTTGGTCTCAAAGAAGACACATTAAATAAATGGGTTTTAATCATTTCTCTTTGTTTGAAGTACACAGTGAAATTTACAGTGACCTCATTTGGACTTTATCATCAGCTTTTCATAACAGGTTCCTTCAGTCCCCACTTGGTATATTAGATTGGCCCTTGAGAACAGATTAACTTACCAAGTACCATCTTCAAGCTTCGAGAGAATGGGGTCATTCCAAAATCAAATTTCAGCAGGTACAGAGTATGGGTTGAAGGTGGCCTCTTTTCTACATCTGCATACAGGAACGTGAAACTATAGCAAGAATAAACAATTTGGCAATAAGAATATTGCCTTAGCAAGGGAACCTGTAAGAACAAACAAATTAAAAAAAACACTGCTATGAGTCATTATACTATCAATAGAGGGGGAAAAGGGGGGGGGGGGACGGAGAGAGGGAAAAGAGAGAACATTTTTCTCCACTGGATTTTTGCAAGTCTTTTTATTCATAAATGTAAACACTCATAAATGGTGAGATCCCAAACAGCATGTTACAAAGATTGCTGCAATCTCCTGCCCATGTGCATGTATGCATTCAACTCTGCTCCCCGCACCCGGGGAGACACCCTCTATGTATAGTTAAGCACATACAAAAGTCTTTGCAGGATCTGGACTTGGGATACTCAGTTTCAAGAAGTGCAACTTAATGTTCCCCGTATGTATCTAGCACCTTAGTTTAGCAACCTTAGTTTAGAATATACAGTTTGATATCTAGAGCCACAACTTTTGTTTCTGCAGAAGTTGAGGAACAGGGCGTTCAGGCATTGGAATCGGGAATAAAACAGAACTTGGAGCAAGACCTAGAGAAGATGAACAGCTGGCCAGTCAGAAGAGGCATGTCTCCCTGCAGGAAGGAACGGCAGGAAAAAGCATTCGTCTGGAGGAGAGCCAGGCAGCAAAGGCTACAAATTCAGCCCTGGATAAATGTTGCCTCGCTGTCTCCAACCCAGCAGAGCCACCCACAGAAGACTCCTTTTAGGTGTATTAACATTTTAGGGGAGTAAAAGTCACTTTGCATTGATTTCATCAGGAATGTCACACGCCTAAGCCTCAAATGCAGTGACAGACCTCAGCACCCTACAGGAGCCGCAGGGCAGGACAACTGAGCACAGAGCTGAGACTAAAAGCAAAGGGAGCCCAGAGAGGTGACCAAGACCTAGTTCATGTTCTCAGTGCTTAGCTATGAGATCTAGAAAAACCAAACCACCCTAGCCAGCAACGATTTGGACAATATAAGTATAAAGCAATTCTTTGAGAGCCATGAGCTACCCAAGGAAGAGGACTGTCTTCTGCTATAATTACTCCGGTGCACATGCACAGCAATGCCCTTGAGAGATGGGGTGAGAGCAACAGCCCCAAGTGACAAAGCTACACCAGGAAAAGAGAAAAAGAGAAGAAAAAAACCCTCAAGCCTTAAAAGAGGATGTGGACTCTAGACTTTTCCTTCTCTACTTCGACACAAGAGAGAAATGATAGTGTGAAATAAAGAAGCCCCACATCGTAAGCTCAAATCCCATCTCGGACAAGGAACAGACAGGACAAGGACTTGTAGCCTCCTTCCCCCCAGGCAGCTCCTTGAGGACTGGTGTGTCCTTCCCTTGCTGTGGGGCACAGGGCTCCCACGCCTCAGGGGACAGCGGGCAGATGACATCTCACACGGAAAATTTTAAAACTGGCAATAGAAGATGAAAGAAATGTTGACCTAATAAAGCCTCTCCCTCTGAGCTGGGTCTCACAGGGACTCAGGTGGATGTTAGAGACCACATAGTGTATCCAAAAAAGGACAAAATTTAAAATAACATAGCCTGGTATTTCTGCCAAGGACTAGAAAAGTAAACTGTTCTGACTACAGAAAGAGTTCTTACTTGTTGAGGAAACATACCGTTATATCACTATAATATACATTACTATACACTGCCTGCTATGGAAGGGTAAACAATATTTGATTTGGCATAAAATCAGGACAGTGGAGATACAAAACTTGAACCTACACAAAGCCCATCACTTTCAGTTTAAGCACCAAAATACTTTGAATATGTCTGAAGTGCCAAAGGCACTGGAAGTTGATGCAGTAAACCACACATCTGTGGTGCTTCTCAAAGGGTTGCAAATAGCTGCAACTTTAGAGAAGTTGGATTTATTATATTACAAACCATACTATATTAAAAGGTTATATAATACATTGGTACCTAAGGTCTGCAATTAAACATTTAATCCTTGCAGACTTTGGATTAATCTCTAACTAAACTAAAAGCAGTAATATCGCTGGGCCATCTCTGTTCCTAAACTGGTAGCCACGTTATTCATATCTGTTGTCACTTCAAGACAGTCACACCTGAGTCACTTTTTCCCCTCTTTGTACAATCTACACCACATATTAGAACTCTTCCTTTCTTTTAACTCATGAATGCTCTGCAAACAGGTTGTAATTTTCAAGACCTCCCTCATTACATGTGTAACTGTTTGATAGTCTTTTGTGCAAATTAAAAAAAAACAAAAACAACACATTTGTCAAAAGGACCAAGTCACTTCTAGTGGGAATACCTCAGAAATCTGTGCAAGTATCCATGGTGCTTTTGTCTCCTACATTTTGTTCTTGTGAATAAGAATTAGCTCAACCAGATGTTTGCGAATAAGTGATTAAAATGGCATGCACTATCAGCAAATCAAATCAGCAGGTTTTATTCACAAGAACATTCGCAAATACTTTATTGCTGTATTCATTCAACTCCAGTCTGAGCTTCTTTGGCTCTACTTCTTTCTTCCAGCAGCCCCTCCTCCTCTTGATAGCTTTTAACAGATTTGTTGAAGTTTCATTCCTGCTGCAAGTCTCTGTTACTCTCAGTATTAAATCTGGTTTTGTGTTAATTGCACATTTAACATAGCAGCACAGTAACAGCTAGGAGAAGTTAGACTTAGGGTTTTTTCCCTTTTCCACTTAGCTTCGGTGGGAAGCACTACCGAGAAGTAGGGAGGATTCACATCTTGAAAACAGCAAAGAAAACAGTGTGCAAATATGAAAACAGTAAGAATTTCCAGTAAAATTCCTTTACCCTTTAAGATTCGAGTCTGTGTTAAGCACTCCTGACCTTCTGTAGCAGAAGACTGAAAGTTCTGTTACCCAGTGTTAATTCTTCTTTTCCCCCAGTATATTTTTTGAAACAAACCTAACTTCAGAAATGGGGGGGTGGGGGGAGGGAAGGGGGACAACACTATAAAAAACATTAGCCGAGATAAAACAGCAATGCCTTCATCTCTGTATGAATCATCTAACAGAAGACAACCAAGGACACTGATTAGGCTTTTTGTGATGGGAAGCAGGATGAATGTTCAGCAGGTTACAGCTAATGAGGATACAATTTCACAATAGGCCTATTCTTTCCTGAGCGCCTGAGTAATATAGGTCAGGTGCTCACCTGGGGGGGGGGGCCAGGGGTGGTACGGTGACTTTCTAGCGTAATACTTCAATGAAACAACATAGGACAGTGACTGTGAAATGCTGCAGTGCAGTGTAGACAGTGTCCCAAAATTCACTTCCTTATTTGTGTGACAAACAGCTCTCATTTCTGTCCCGGAGGAGAAATGACTCACCCCCTTCATAGCTTCCCAAAGTTTGTGCTCTGCTCTCCCCACCCTCTGTTACTACTTTGATTTCCTTAGGCTTTAACTGTTGTCCAATCTAAGCCTCCAGGAGTAACATAAGGCAATAGATTTTTGTTACTCCTTTGGCTTTTTACATCCCTACTACTCAAGGGGGTTTTTTGTTTGTTTCTAAGAAAACCACAACAAACTGTTTCTTCCAAGCCACAGCAGAGGCAAAAGCAAAACAGTGATAGCACTTTTGCAACGCTAGTGGGTTTTAGGGTACCAGATGTGACGCAGCATTTTGGGGAGGGATTTATACAAGAAGAGAGTGCCAGGGATAAAGAGGACAATGGCTGAAACAAAACTGACAGCCTGGTGTCTTATATCAGCATTTTCTACAAGAGCATACTCCAAAGAAGAGCAGAAGGATAAGACAACACAGGAAAGAGCGAGGGGAAAATCTCAGATTGTTTTCTTCCTGCTACAGACCCCCCAAGGTGTTGATGGAGTATTTTCAACCGGAATCCTGCTTGCAGCCTATTTGCAATAACAGTGCATTGCAAGACCACAGGAGCAGCTCTTAATGAATTAGACGCTTCCAAGGTGCTGTACGTCAAATGACATAACATGTCAAGGTCTCCCAAGTACTGTTTATTCTTTAAAAGGAGATTTTATAAAGATTTTCTTTGCAGTTTAAGGTTCAGAAACACTGGAAACTAATGATTTGTAACCAAAATGAAATCCATGTCTCCTATTGATTTTGTTTTAGTTACTTGGAAACAATATTGATTCCCAAGAGATGCATCTAAACACCAAGTCTGAGGCCTAAAGAATTTCCATGCCATTGATTAATAGATGCTATCTATCACTTTCACTTTTAATGAGACATTTTCTCTTCCATGAGCTACTGTATTCTATCGAAAGGTCAAATGTGGATTCCGTACAAGAGAGAAACATCAGCACACACACCAAGCTTCAACTCCAGAACAGCTGATTTCTTTGCTGCTTTAATTAAATCATGAACAATTGTTTTCCTTCCTCTTCCCCAAAAGTTCTTTTATTAGTGTGCTTTGTTCTTTTGATAGTCAGCTCTGTTGATATTTAACCTATGCTTTGGTTGGATGTTCTTTAAAATTAAGACTGCTTTTGCCCTGTGGTTTTATAGGACACAATAGAAACCTGATTCATGACCAGGTCAGTGCATTACAAATAATAATGATCCTCATTAAAGAAATCCCCATTACTCTTTGAGGCATCTTTCCTCTGGGCCAAATGCCATTATCTGTACAATGCTCTTAAACAAAACCCGCAAAACTAGAAGTGACAGTCACTACAAAGCCATTCATAAAGAAAGCTGATTTGCAACGATATTCGCCTACCCATTGGGAAATACATATCACTAGGAATTCAGTAAGTGATACAAGTGCTTATTATACATTCAGCTTCGTAAACGACGAGAAAATTTCTTCTAGGCCTCAGAGAAAATAGCTTTAAATAAATCCTTATGGATTAACGATACTTCCAGTAGTATTTGGCAGCACGCAGATAGAATACACAAGTTACCGCAATAGGAAGGTTGAAAAATAGGGAATTTGCATCCACAGAAGTTTGAGGTGACAGGGTAGCAGGGCATCATCAGCCAGTTGCAAGCCCACAGATGGGAGCAGCAGAGCCCTAATCCAAAACCACTGAAAGGAGAACAAGGTTGAAATAATAATTCAGGTTGAAATGCCCCTTGGGAGGCCTCTAGCCCAAGCATCTGCTGCCTCTTGCCCTTCCATGGAGCACCTCCAAGGAGAGCCCGACTCAAACCCCCTTAATGTCATCCCTTTGGGTGGCTGAATTTAGATCCTCACCCCACTCCAGTCCCCTGGGCTGCCGATGCCTCTCAGCAGACATTTGGTCTGCCCTGTGCCCAACCGACGGCTATTCCCAGAGCACCCCCACAAAAAGCAATGACATCAGTAAACATCAGTTCTGCTGCACAGCAGAGCACTTGGGCATCTGCTTGATTTTATATGCATAAATACCCTGGTTTAGGAGAGCAGGGCAATTCGATGCTCTGGAACTGAGCAAATCAGGACTAGAATTTGGTGATCTAATGACTGGCACTTACCTACTCAAGGGATTCACCCCCACCCCAACAATTAACTAGAGAAGCTGGTTTTATTTAAAATTCTTCAAATGTAAAATATGCATTTTTCTTTATAAATAGAAATTTCAATATATTATGAAAATATTCATCAATGCCTGAAGTTACTGGGCTTCAACTGAAGCATAGTAAATTAATAAATTGAATGGTAATATTCAAGCACTATATGCTATTGACAAAGTTTATGAAAAAAATGAGGTAAAGGACTCACTGTCTAAACATCTGAGCTGGAGTCTGGTATATAATAAACCCAGCCTTGACATTTTAGCGCTCTCTCCAACAGGTTCCAAGAATATAGTCTCTTTAGCTTCTTTCCCTCCCCCGGTCTAGTTCAGTTTAATATGTAATTCTTTCAAAGTAAAACACCAGCTAGGATTTGCAAATTCAGAAATTTCTTTCTTTTCCTATTAATAAAAACTAACTTTGAGAATGCAAAAACTACAGAAAGGTATTTTGACTAGAAATCATCAGTTCAATTCACCAAGTGCTGATAATACTGTCTTTAATGAATCAGCATTAGGTGAAACGTTAAAGGAAAATAAGAAATACATCTTGAGTACGTTTTGCTTTATTATTCAGTACATTTAATGTTACTTTGTTTCGAAGTACCAGCTTTCTGCATAAGTTTAATTCCAGTTACTATTCAAAAGACAGATCAAACCTTAGTCAAAATGAGTCTAGTAAATAAGTTATTCGGGCCTGTTTAGCAAAACCAACTTAAAATTAAGGAGCCATCCTAATGTGTGTTAGAGCCATGCATCTGTTCATGTGATACAGTAGATACATCATTAAACTCCAAAACTAAGCGCCAAATTTTGGATAATGACTTGACTTCATGGAAAATCCATATTCTAATGGTTACTAGTTAATCAGAACAAACCTCCCCTCCGAAAAATTACCTTTAAAAGTATAAATAGGAAACAAAAATAATACTTGTGGCAATACAGCAAAGTTTTTGATTGCTCTCTTAGGTCACTCATTTCCACTGATGCTTTCTAGACCTACCTGACAAGCACTGACGAGCACCAGTATGATCTCCCCAAACCTGCACTCCCCTCCCCACTGGCTGTAATGAGTTCTGGATTAGGTCCTAGCTACATTAATGTGCCAAGGGAGCAGTAAAGGAATATTATCCCTTGGGCAGACACGAGGCAGAGGTGGAAGAGCTATGTGAAGTCCGCACCAAGACCCCCGCACGCACACAGCCCATCCCCTTTCCCAGCAAAGCCAGCACTCCTGCTTGCAGGCTGTACGGAGTCTGAGCCTTCACAAAACACAGTGCGGAACTGCAACGAGCTTTCCTGCCTTCCCATGCTCCAGGCACAACAGCGGAATCAGCCCAAGTAGTGCCACACATCACCTATAATAAATGCATCTGTAGTAAATGGCAGCCAACAGTAATTCTCTCCATCTATCCACTCGTATTTAGGGACCAGAGGATGAAATGCTGACCATATATAGCACACCGCACAGGATCCATTTTCTTGCTGAAAAATTTGGCACTTCCTTATCATGTCATAAATCAGCAGTGAGAGAATAAGCACATACATTTTCCAAACAGTATATTAAATCAATTGTTACCAAGAAAATAAAAAGTGTGGTAGTGACATGAACAATTGCATCCTGTCTGAAAGACAGAGAATATAAGCAGTTTCTTTAATTGTATTTTGGCAGTTCCATTCACACTGATATAATCAGGTTGCATCAGCAATTCTATCATGATCTCCCTTTAGAGATTTACGATCCACCTCAAGAAAGGCTTCCTGGGATCAAAACTTTTGGGGGTCCATATTCTCAATGTGCAAACAGGCAGGTTGGAAAAAAAAAAAAAACAACATTGAATGTGCAAAAACCCAGGCTCTCCCCTTGCAAAAACACAACTACACTTTTTTGTTGTTGTTGCTTTCTTGTGCAGTTCTTTTACAGCACTACAAATGCAGCAAAATAGCTGGAAAGAGAAAATCATTAACTGGAACAGCAGCAGCTAATCCGTCTGCAAACGCCGGGCGCCCTCCCGCTCCGGCAGCCACAGGGAAGCAGGGCTCCACCACGCCAGCTGAGGCCCAATTAAGAGCTCCTGGTCCCAGGTGTTTGTAGGTGAGCACTTTACTAACAGCAGCCCAGACAAATCCAATTACTCCCAAACTCTTAGGATGGGAACGATCACAAATATTTTTAGAATGGTTATTATGGTTTTAGGGTAACTGTTAATCTAAATAAGGTCCCACAGATCAAAACAAATGGTTTTCCAGGCACTGGTGTTAAAAAATAAATGCTTTAATTAAATTCTCCTTGAAAGCAGTTTACCTTTAAAAGCTCATTCTTAAAGTTTTCCCTCACTACTTCTACCTGCCCACGTACCCCAGGGTTTCTAGTGCCGCCTCCTACAGTCTCAATGTCCGGATCCACCAAGATATGGGACCAGATCCAAAAAGCAGCAGTTACAAGGTACTCACAGAAGTCAGATGGATAAATACCAGCTACCAAAAAATTCCCTGTTACGTACACACACATTAGACAAGTTGTCCTTAAAGAATAAAATGCTAACATCAGACTCCGTGACAGGTGAGGTGACTGAGATTAGCCAACCAAAAATCATCATGTGCTACTAGAAAGGTAATTAAAACTGAAGTTCCATCTCTATTGCAGAAACCTGCAATTAAGGAAACCACCTGCATTCCTGGCACACTTATTTGGATGAAAAAACTGAGTAAACAAGGTAACATAAAAAGAAATTATATGTTCTCACATACTGTTTCAAGATTAAAATATTCAAAATATATCCTTTCAAAGCATATACTTTAGGAGCAAAAATGTATAGAAAAGAAAACCTATTTCAGAGCAGCAACCACCCAGTTTTAGATAAACGGTGCTTTCAAAAGAGCTGAAAGAACACCAATGGCACGATCTTTAATTTTCCCACAAATCCAAAAACTCAAACAAAGCTGCTAAGCCATCTATAGCGCTGTTGTGACAGTGTATAATTGTTTCCATGGATATATTAATCCAGATTTATACGTGACACAAGCTGGTTAGTAGAGCAAGCTTAACACGCGAACGTTTCAGCATTCACATTCTGTCAAGTGCCTAGAGTTTTTAGTAGATTTTTCTCCCTTGCACTTAAAGAGAGAAAAGAGGTGGCTTTGAGACATTTCCCTATTCAGATCACTAGGTTTGTCTCAGTTGGCAGGGTTTTTCTTATTGCTAGAGGTCATCAGGATGCTAAGATACCTGAAGATAAACAGATCTAGTCCTTCAGTCTTGGTTACATATGTGGCCCTAATTCCAGTGTTTTAAGTTAAGCTAAGTGCTTAAGATGTCACCAAGCTGAGTTTCACTTCCAAGTTTCCATTGCTAACCAGACAGCTTCAACATCTATGAAAAAAAAAAAATCAGATTACGTATGTATAAATGCATGGCATCATGTTCTGCTACCTACCACACAGCTTGTAATTTGACAAAAATAAGAAATACAGAAAGGACAAGAAATATTAGGTATCTACAAAGGTCATTATTAAACAGTCCCAGCCTTAATGTTCCCTGGCATTCTCATTTGTCATTAACTGCAGAGGGACAGACTGGTACCCTATCAGCCTTGTCTTTTTGTAGTGGCACAGTAAGAAGTTTCATTCTCAACCATTCTCTGGCAGAATAAAGAAAGGAGAACAGACATAGTTAATGTCCAGTTAGCTTGCCTGTACCGTGGGTGCTATTATCAAGAAGAAAAAAAAAAAAAGAATGCTGAGAAGACAGTTGTAATTTCCCTTTTAAAAAGGGTGAGATATTTATGACAGTCTTTTTCCTCACGTCTGGAAAGAGTACTTCATCTGCCATTGAATGGTACAAACAGCTTTCATTTGCTTAAAGGATATTTGTTGAAGTTAGACCTCCTCTTCCTCTCCCCATGTTATTTGTTGTAGGTATAGCTGTAAATCCCAGATTTTCCAGAGTAAATCCTTGTAAGACCTTGCTTGTGCTCCTGCCCTTCCTTGGAAGCTGGTCACTAAGAAAACACACACAGACATTAAATGTGAAGTTCATCTCTAAAGGGTTTGCTAAAGTACGTTGGCAGCCCTATCCTCATATCAGTTTTTTTGTAGAGTGTGCATCATAGCAAACTAAACTTTACACATCTTTACCAGCATTTACACCATATTTCTCTTACATTCAATATGTGAAGCCAAACTACTCTGTTGTAATATTCAGGAAGACATACAGAACAGCTACAGGCTAAAAGCCAAGAACATTTCAATGAATGTAAATACAAATTAAAAGCGACCAAGTCATTCTGAAGAGCAGGGGAGTAAGGACCAACAATAGTGGAGAGCTGTGTTACACCTGGTCACGGACACAAGGTGTGGATAAAGAGAAAGAGAAGAGGGAGGAGACAGTTGATTAGGGCCATCCCGGCAACCTCCTTTACCAACAGGGCCGTCCTTCTCTGGAGAACACCACAGGTGATGCCAGCACTCGCAAACTAGAGACAGTTGTTAACCACCCTTAGAAAATGAGAAGCAGAGAGGGCAAAGGAGATGCCTCCCTGTTTACCACATTTAATAACGCACCTTATTATTTTTATGCCTTTTTTTTAACCTTTGTTCTACTAGAAGAATTTTGGTTTTGCGAGCAACATCATCTCTGTACAGCCTGCCACTTGTTAGTGTGTCCCAGGCCATCTAGTGATCCATCAAACCAAGGTACAGGAACTGGTTTTCAGTAACCGGCTCCCAAATTATCCACAACACCCAAAAATGAGAGGGTGCACTTCTTAAACTTCACGCATTCATCTGAGAGCCATAAGGCACAACCTGAGAGGCAGAATTATAGTTTAGGGGCTGGTGCCAGACAGGGAAACACCTACACATAGAGGGGAAGATGGATGCTTGGGCCAGGAGGCCCCTGCAAAGATTTGCAACTGCACCGTGCAGGCTGCTCTGTTCACAGTAAAGTCAGAGCAATAAAATCGGATGCAGAAGAAACCACTTAAACCCTTCCTAGCATCCAAGCACTCGGATCCAGCTTGCTGTGAACGCAACAAGTGTCTGGAGAGAGAGCACTGCACCATCAACACCGCTCCCTGCTTCCACCCCAGGCCTCTGCTGGGCATGAGTTGTGCTGCGACACCACACTGGGCCACGTTTGTTTGTGAGTGCAGCTCCCACCTAAAGAAATAAGCCTTTCCAAGGAATATGAGGATATCCATAATGCTATTTCTCTGCTAACAGAGAAAAAACATTAAAGATGCTCTGAAGAAAGGTGTTCGGATATAAGCTCTTGCTTGAAGCATTCTGCAGTGCCTATAGCTCTAATGCAAGTCTGAAGAAGTCAGTGGTTTCCCACTGACTTTGATGGGATTTGGGTTTGGTCTTTGATGGGGGGAGAAAAAAAATATAGCCATCAGAGTTTTTAAAAGAGCTCCAGTAAATGCAGCTATTGCTCCATTACAGGACTAGTAAACAAAATCATTACCTGTAATTCATCCATCTCCAAGGGAACTTCCCTTGGAGAACTACAGATCTGTGACAGAAAAAGAACATTATCATCCTTTTTACCCCAGATACTGGGAGAAGGAAATATGCCAGAAAAAAACAATAAGACATTGATTTCCACTGGAAAAATGAAAGAATGACTCATCAGATGGCTCCTCTGAATAAAAAGTTCACGTTCACAGTAAAGGGGACAAATCCTACCCTGGATACACAGGGATGAAAAAAAGATTTACAGAGATCCTTAATAAACTGATGAGATACATCAGAGAAATATGAAATCCTGGTCAAAGATTTAAGTCAAAACAGATTTGGGAAAGGATTTCATGTTGTTTAAGGACTTTCGTTTGACTTTTAAATGCTTTCACACTTTTTAATACCCAAAAAAACCCCATGGACTTGTCAAGATAAAACCTCCAAAATTTCCTTTTGCAGAAAAGTAACGTGCTTGAGGTGCTCAGCACTGCGATGCAATTTGAACACAGCACCCGCTTCCACCTGCACAAAGCAGAGCTCTACACAGACACTAAACAGCAATGGATTTCACAGAAATGAAGTATGAGAAAGGAGACATGTAAATATTGCTAGAATAACATCTCATCGGTTTTGTCTTCCTAAACAGTGCTCTGACATGATGGATGTGCTGCTGACACCCAGTGTTATATTGGTTGCCACTTTTAAAGATCATGTTTTAAATCCAAAGTGCAGAAACAGCTACATTGTAGGCACTAATAAATAAAGGGCTTTTTGACAGCTATGGAAAGGGGAGAAGTTAGACACATACTGCCAAGTTAAATTAAACACAAAATTCAGGGTTTACAACAGGCTTTAGCAAAAGCTAAGACAACCAAAAAGTTTCCAGGATATTATTTCTTTTCATTTTAATGAAGTCAATGAACAAGTGCTCCTCTCGACATATAACTCCTGGATCTCTAGTCCACCAAGGACATCAACAAAAGTGGTTGCTGCACTAACAAGCCACTAACTTTTATATACAGCTGGTATTGAGGACAGGCTGGGTGTACCATGGCATTTACCACAGAGAATAAACCAAAGCTTCAAGATTTCCACAGAAGTACCCCATGTTCCTATCTCAACTGCTGCATATGGTCATCATATCATCACTGCCCTGGGCCAGATGCAAAGGCATTTTGCAGGTACTGGGTTCCAAGTGCCACAAACACATCCCAATTAACACTGCATTTCTGCATTACGGTAATTTACCATCCATGCTCAAACGCAAATTGAATAGAGTTTATAGGTTGGGAGAGGAAGAGTGAGGGAGGAGGAGGAACGCCTGTAGTACTTCCTAGGGTTATATATTTATACCAAAAAGGCATTGGAAAACCTGTTCTGTTGAACAATATTTTGTGATAGCGCACATTTGACAGGAAGAACATTCAGATACTTATCTAGCAATAGTTGTGGGTTGTTTAGATGGATGGAAAATAAAAAGAGCATGAGTCAAGGCCATAAACCTTCTGATTTATAAAGAGATGTCACTGTATTAGTAAAAAGGCGATTCAGTCAATATCCAGGAAGCTTTGAAGTAAATGTGACTTACAACTAAAATAAGAACAGGTTGTGAAATTTTATATACTCTGCTACTGAAAAGTCATACTACAAAGCATCTATCCTTATAAATGACCTGAAATTCACAATAATTTTTGAATGGTTATTTCGGAGATGGATTGAAAATGCATTTTACTAAATACTAGTATCTTTGCTTATTCTTCATCCAGTGAACGTTCTTTTCATTTTTCTTCCTCAGAAGCAATGACTCTGTCAGTACCGAGCAACACCGCAGTGCTTGCTGCACACAGCTCAGGGAGAGCGGCAGTCGGGCTCACGGGATGGGTACGACACACAGAAGAACACGGAGACACGCAAATAAGGAAAGCAAACACTCTTATCATGAGCAGAAGCTTTGTAAAGCTTTACAATTCACAAAAGCACAGGGGCACCTCAGCGTGTGTAGTTAAGCTGTAACAACATGATTACACACGATTACCCGTCATCATTGGAACCTTCCTGAATCCCTCGCAGGATGCGAGATTTCCTGATACCTTTCGATTAACCTGCCTTTTTAATCTCACTTCACTAGAGTAAAGGAGAATTGGCGACAGCAACGCTTGCTGCCCCTGCCCTCCTCTTTTATCTCTCCATGTTCCCTGCCACACAGCGAGGGCAGGCAGAGCCATACACGCTGCAGGAGCTGCTGCGGCAGCCACCACCATTGTGGCTTCCCAGGGCCTGACCCTGTCTCTGCTGTAATAGTGACATGCTGGGGCTGAAAACACGAAGACAGACACATCTCCTGGAGCCCAGAGGCTCCCCACACCTCAGGTCCATGCACCATGCCAGTACAGCACAGCAGCCCTGGGCTGCACCATGCTTCGTCCCTTACATGGGACTTCATGCCTTGAGAGGGACCTGCAGCAAACTAAGAATGAGCATCACCATCATGACACGAGCCACAGCTGCAACTGGAGTTAACTCTTCTGGGATCTCATAGGTAACACAGTATTAGCCACAGATATTAATGTGATTCACACTCTTGGGGATCTTATCCCGTTCCTCCGAGTTAACCTATTTCTACTTTACAGACAGCAACGTCAGCTTTTCAGCGCATCTCCAAAAAGTAGTTATACAAATGTGCCCGCTACTCTCTTTTGGCAGTGCCAATCCATGCCTTTGCAGCAAAAAAGGATGTTGAAGATCCAGCCAGACATCAACAGTTATTCTTATAATTTGTGTTAAACAGAAGTTGCAGCAGTACAACGTGACAGACAGATCCCAGAGGCAGTGCAGGAGGTGCAGGCTCTGCTCCTACATCTGCTGCTGGCCTGTTGGGTGACCTTGAGCTAGTCCGTTCACTTCAGCATTGTGTCTATAAAGCTGAGCCAATACACCCGACCTCCCTCGAGATGGGCTTTGAGCTCTACTCATGAAAAGCCCTGTGCAAGAGCATAGGGGTATTGCATTATTACTGCACAGATGCATGAACTCAGTTCTATAGGGATCAGTTTACAACACAGACGGGCAGAGAAAAATAGCTCAAGTTAGCCCTGGGGTGAAGGGATGCTTTCAGAACAGTTACAGAAAAAATGCCAGATCTCTGAACACAGGAGTCCAGAGCACTGGGCGGGATTTGAAAGGACTCCAAGAGTAACTACAGCACAAGCTCTACAGGAATGACCATGTTGGTGTCACAAGGTGGGTAGGATTGGGGGGGGGGGGCAGGGTGTGTTTGTTGAGTTTTGTGGATTTATTTATTTATTTTACTGTTGTTTTGGGGTGGGTTTTGTTTCATTTTGTTTTTCCGCTGTTTTAACTCCTTCCTCTATAAGGCCTTTTCATTTCTGCCAAACATACCACAGTTGTGTTTTAAGAAAGCTCTTGGACATAACACTCATTAATGAAAGAAACTTCATTAAAACCAGTAGGTTCTTCAAGACAAAGCATATCTGCGGTGGTAAATCAATGATTGATCTTAAGAGCATATCTTTCGCTATTCTAAGCCAGGAAAAGCCAAAGCCTATGACCTGCACAAGAATACATCCTCAAAGGTCAGCAGCTGCACAGATGGTCCCAGCAACCAACAACGAACACATCCAAGAGAGAGCAGTCTAACCTTTCCCCCGTCTCTTTCCAGGGCTAGTATATTGAAAGAGAAGCCGTTTGAGGACACACTTCGAAACAGCCTTTGCGAGCCTCTGAAGTGTGACCTCATTCTAAATGATTAGTAATGATTAATAATTAGTAATGATCAAAATGATTTGGGGATCGAACTAAGATTCTTGGAGTAACTGGAAAACTGGAAAGTTTCCTGAAAACACAGACAATATGCAAGACGGTCGGAAACCCAGTAATGTAAAAAGAATAGTAGCGGGGAATGAAAATAAACAAAAAACAAAAGATTTCAGAAGAAAGGATGGCCAAAACATATTCCCTACAACTTGTAGCACAAAAAGGATAACAATAAAGTAGATACCAAAGAGAACAGCAATTTTACCATGTTATGGCAAATCACATTTTTGACATTCATATCAGATGAAGAAAACCCATGCAGTCAAATTATCAATATTTCAAGATAATATAAATTTCCCCCCCCCCTTTATTTTTCCTTTTAAAAGTAAACCCTTCTTTCCTTAGCATTAGATAGTGTCACCAAAAAACACTATGTAAAAGGGCCAGACTGCTCAGTTCTCTCATGACCAAGCTTCTCAGGTACAACTAATATCTATAGATATTAGAAATCCTGCAAATCCAGTGAATAACAAGAACAGCAGCGGTCAACAGCCTTCTACTTTAGGCCTTATAAGTGAGTTAAGATCAGCCGTATGCAAGAAAACCTGTTATTCTCCCACTAGCCAATTACTGCCTGATTAACTTGCACACCTGCAATTCCAGCAGCTCTCCTGAGAGCACAGGATTGAAATGCAGCCCGAGGCTATAAATGAAAGTACTAATTTGTACAGAGGAAAACTGCTCGTTTTCAGCAAAGGCCAACACAGCTCCTGCTGATGGCAGGAGGACTTCCTCCCTTCCAAGGAGCTCCGAGATCCTGCATATAACAGCCAAGGGAGTAACAAAGGCTACTACTTTTCTGTGTGTTTGGTTTTTTCCACTTTCAGCTGATTCCTATGGGCAGCCTCTACTGCCTGACAGCGCACTGACACAGCTGCTGGAAGGTGAGAGCCAAGCCATACCTTTCCAAGGGGTTTTGTAACATTCAGACACCACTGGTGTCAGATGGTTTTTCCAGGTGTTTTTACAATCAGTAATGAAAGGGTCACATTGCTGCTGCTTTTCAAGGGCATACTTCTACTCAATTCCACAAATAATTTGGACAAATGCAAAACCAACTTTTTTTTTTAATCGTGTCCAGTTCGGAGGAAGAAAGAGATGATGTAAGCTACCGTTAAAGGTTTTTCAGTCATTGAGCTCATGCTCCAAATAAAAATTCTTTCAACTTTGAAAAGTTCAACCTGTTACTCTGAAAATTTCCAGACATCCGATACAATAGTACCTGCTCTTCCTTGCTACGTGCCTGAAAACCTTTACATGGGAGTCCAATTACCAGTGCCTCACACAAGTACAAAAAGCAGCTGTAGCTCCCAAAATAGTGGTGATTTAAAACCTTCCAAGATCAGCCTGCTTGAAGAGAGGTCATGCTGTTTTGGTCAGCTGATTAACGAATCCAGAAGCCCCTGAAACACGGCGTACAGAAACCTCAGTAAAGTTTTTCAACTATCACCAGATAAAGAATTACACTGTACCCGGTCCTATATCCTTCCCATACCCAAGGGGGAAAGCAAGCACTGAGGATAGCCAGCCCGACCAAACATTTCTAATAGGAGCCTGAGGGAGCAATAAAGAGGTCCCTACGTCCAACATGAGGCTTTCACAGCACTCGTGCCGGCCCAGGCCAGGGGCTGCAGGCATGTGAGTCCCTTCACCCCCCACCTGCAGGCTGAACCTGCCCTTGAAACAGTACCCAGGAGCAAAGCACTCCCAGGACTCTTTATCCCTTGGAGGCAAGACAAAAGCTTGAAGAAAGCCTAACCAAAACTTTGCCGATTTCTCAAGTATTGGAAATCATCATTTGGAAAAAGTGTTGCACAGGAAAAAGAAAAGTGTAGCGAGCTGCACAAGTCAGACTCATGCAGGTATCTTAGCTTAGGTACAAATCCTACATAACACACACCACCCCATCCACAGGCCACAAACTGCTGGACGCTGGCAGCCCGACACGGAACGGGATGCCTGTTCCCTCCACTGTCACACCCTGCTGTAAGCATCGACTTGTAAGCACAGGTCAAAGCAGGATACTGTACCAGACAGCACCTTGGTCGCGCCCGATACATGTGTTCTTATGGCTCTACTCTCCCTTTGGCCATGGAAAAGGCGTTCCAAGCAAGGGTTTGCAAAATAGCTTAGCAACACCACACCGCTCTCCTTGAATACATAAAGAAACTTGACGACGTATGAAGAGCTGCATCCTTGGTCTCACCTCTTGTCTCCAACGGCAATCAGAATCCAAGGTAGAAGAGCATTTTCAGGGGGAAACTCACCCGTTCCAGCAACCTTCCCTCCATTTGCTGCTGCTAACCTACCTGCGCTGGCAGCCCAGAGGGTCGCCCGCCCACGCAGCCCTGACAGCGCAAGAGGGGCTTTGCCTGGGAGAAGCGAGCTGAAGAAGAGAGCTTTACTAAGGCTCCCTGCCAAATAACTACAGCATGCTTGAAAATAGGGCTCCTGTGTGCTGCTAAGTCTATTTATATTTTTTTTTTTATAAAAGACAAAATAATTTTCTGTTGAAAACTTCTTGTATTAAAACCTGCTCAGCAGATATGAAATTAATTTGATGTTATAACCAACCATTTTTACAAACTGTAGGAAGAGACAAGTGTGAAAATTACAGTTATTTATATTCAGACAAACAGCCGACAAGAGTGCAAAACAGCCCAGTAGCACAATAGCAACAGCTCAGAGTGAAACAAATTAGCCTGGCGTTTTTAATTAAAAATTTTCTGCTTCCCAGAATGCACCGATTGTCATCTCTTTCTCCATGTCACAGATTAACAGAGTATCCTTTAACTGCTTTTATGTAACAAACCATTCATATATTAAATCTAGAAAATATTAAAATGAGTTAGTTTATCTTTAGAGGTTTTTCCTTGACATACATCTGTAATTGAAATTGAGTGATGTATCTTACAAGAAATTGGAGGGTGGGGAAGCTGGAAGCTGCCTTTGACTGCTAAATCAGGGGGGAGGTTGTTACTTTTTAGAGTTGGGATAGCCTGGCTCACTTAGACCTCACTCTAGATTTCAGATAACATTACATTATCCCTGACCAAAGACAATTAATTGGTTTAGTGCTGCATGATGAGATGCTTGCGTGTCGTAGAGTGCTGCTAACTTGTGGCCTCTGCTGTTTTTCTTCAAGCTCAAGCTCCTGAGAGAATCTCAAGTTTCACAGTTTGTTTTAAGAATCCTTTCAGCTTTTGTGGCTTTAGAGAAAAGAGTTAACCACTAAGCAGTCCAAGACTAAAACAATCTAAAAAAACTTCAGCATTCCCTTAAAACCTAAGCCAGCGTTACGATTTTCTTGGTGCCTGATGCAGGACTTTGCAGTGCTGTCACAAGTCTCGGAACATAGGAGAGTTCGGTGACTTCCCAAGCTTATCCCAAGTGTTTACATCTCACTGAAGCTCGATAGGTTTAAGTGCAAACTTCTGCACTTGCCTCAGTGATAGCCAGGGGCAAAGAGAAGATTCTTCCAACTTTTTCTTAAGGAAACATACTTAAACTCCTACTTACTCTTCTGTCTGCAAAATGGTATCAGTCAACAATTTAAAAACCAAAGCAGAGGCCAAGAAGCAGGCCAGAAACGGTTAGGTGCTCCCTGCTGGTCTGTGCCTCCGGGGTGGTGGCAGTTTGCGATGGAGGCAGCAGCGCCAGGTCCACATCCCAATGGCTTCCGAGCGTATGGAGGAGGGAAGAAGAGAGGTGAGGGTAATTTATTTCTCCTGTCCTCTTGAATAATGCAAATAATAAATACTAGAAAGTCTCATTCTCTGCAAAATTATAACTGTCAGGTAGTCACCATTCTCCTGCCACAAATTAGGCAATTATTTCTCAGTTAAGGGAAATACTCACCTGCCATTTCTGTCCACTTTTGTTTAAACACAGGCCTCAGGGGACTTAATAAATTGAAGCAGTTCACAATCATTGCCAAGATACAAAATGTGTTTATTTTTCAGCACCACATGTTGGATTTGGGAGGGAGGCGGGGGGTGTGGAATTGCGCAGCAGCATAGCTCTGTGCTGGGAAAGCAAAACAGGTTTTCTAGATCTAAATCAACTTGTTGTCTGAAAAAACATTACAAATATGCTGATATTTCTCATACCCTACACAAAACCCACACAACCCAAGGAAACTGTGCATTGTGTTCCTTCCTCCCTATTTTAACAGGGATCTGGACTTTTTGGGGTAATGAGATGTCACATGTTGGGAAGACAGTATCTACTTGCTGCGAGACTGTACAAGTAAAACCATTAGTTAAATTGAGTTTAATTACTCCGGTTTAATTAATTTAGAGAAATTTAGCATGCATTGGCCTTTTTATATCCCAAATGAACAACAGAAATACTTCTAACCTTCCACAACAAAATTAATTTTTAACATCATACATATTATTTCTGAGTACTGAATTATGTAGAACTGGAAGGGACCTCAGAGCTACTCAGTCCAGGACGCACCTGAGGGGCTGTATGACACAAGAAACCTTTGCAAACACTAAGAGAAAGCACCTACACCTCCCTATGCTCATAAACAAGCACACAAAATGGGGCGACAGACAGGGGAGGAAAAGTTAAACACAAAAAATGAACCATACGTAAGAACTATTTTTCATGGTATTCAGACTGCAAATTCCCCATGGCAGCATTGTACAAAATAGTCCCGGGTGCATTTGGGCTTATCCTCAGAAAAGTTAGCCAGTCCTTTGATTAAGAAAAGTTGATGAAGTCTGTCCTCCTGCAGCCTGGTGGAACACACGAGGTTGCAGTCATCTACCCTAGCACTGACACAGCAGGTGTGTTATTGTTGACTGGCTGCTCTTTGGCTAATTGTGACGGACTGCTAAAGGATCCGAAGTTGCTTATTAGCTGAGGAATTGGGCACTGGAAGACTTTTTGGCATTCAGGATACTAGCAAATCCATGTATGAAATGTTTTGATGTAGCTGCACCAATTGCCTGATCCAGTTAGTCTCCCCATCTGATTTTGATATTACACATAAATAAATTATCAACATCATTTCCTACTGAGGCTTAATGCACAAAACAGTCACGTACAAATGAAAGAAAACAGTACAAATATGCATATAACACACACACTGAGCACTAACTCAAACATATCTACACATAATTTAAAGTGAACCATGCTCACTGCTCACGAGTGTAGCAGCTTTCTGTAAATCAAGCACTTTATTCCAAGGCGAGAAGAGGAGAAGGGATATAAAAAGGTCGTGGGCTTTTTTTAATCTAATTTGATACTATAAATACTAGTTATTTTTATTTTTGTTACCAAGCAGCACTGTTACTGTCAATGTTATTTGGGTGCCTAATACTGTATTTCCACATTTTGAAGTATTAAGATTTCCTTTAACAGTAAGTTATGAATTTTCTGATACATAGTACTTGTTTGGGGAATAACTAATATCCCCAGTTATGATTTTTTTTTCTTTTTTGCTCTTAAATGATTACAAGCATGTCAGCCTTAGCTTCATCTCACCATAGGGGTTCGTCTAGCAGTGTGAGCAAAAACATTCAGTGAAACCCTGTATTCAGATTTTCTGTTACTGGATTTTGTAACTGAGTAGACAGGGATTTTGTTATATTGTCAATACTGCCCTTTTCTACTATAAAACTGCGGGGGGTGAAGGGTGTGTTTATGGATAACTAGGAAACCAAGTATCAGATGGAAAGGTAGCACACCTACAAGTTCAGAACACTAATGAATCCCAAATGTCCTGCAACACCATTCCGCTTGTTAGTCTTATCATTAAGCAGCCCTGCTGGAAAGCCTGCATATTGGCTTCCAGTTGCCATCAGCATAAGAAAAATATGCTCGTGCTCCTTTCATTATCTTCCAAGACACTGTCTCTCCACCAGCCTCCCCACACAAGCTGAAGGATGGAGCGGACCCCAAGGCATTGGCCAGACCAGAGTGTGTGTGGGGGGGGGAAAATAACATGCCACATCTCACCCTTTGCAAACTGAATGTTTGTTGGAAATCTGGGGCTAAATTATTTGTAGATGACCCGATTCCGCAGCCCTTGCCCCGTGAGGAGAGGCTGAGGCAGCTGGGCTTGTGCAGCATAGGAAGAACCTGCTTCAGGGGATCCAGTGTCAGCCACCCCATCTTTACATGGAGGTTATTAGAGTGACGGAGCCAGGTTCTTCCAATGCAATGTGCCTGTAGCAATACCTATGACTTACCTTCATCAAAAGTAATTAACTTATAAAGGTATATCAGTTGAAAGCTACGCTTATAAACAGCACAGATAACCAGACAAGAAAAACCATGCCCAGGTCATGCCTAAAAGAAGTATATAAGGGGTGGGGGGGATGACAACGACAACACAACATCATTTGACTGTTGACTGCAGCGAATTTAGAGGCAGGGAAACAAGATGACTTCACCAGGCTCACAGCAGTGACTAACCAGGCTTGAGCATCACCAGGACTGCTGGCATCCTCCCTGGAGCCCTTCAGCCCACCTAGTCGAGCACAGCCAGGAGATATTTCCCAATGAACAGTATAGATGAGGCCAGTCTACTGGGGCAGGGGAGAGGGCAGAGAGAACATGTCCTGCTCTATGCCACTTGATCTTAGTGCTAGAGAGTGGCCCTCAGCTGTTTTATTCAACATTACAACTGCTTTAGTTACTACCATAGACGCAGGTTCCTCACCAGCACATCCAGCCTTTAAGTTCTGAGCACACTTCCTTCTCTACCCTGTTTTGGGTTACATTTTTTTCTGCAGTGATTAGATGGAGAATGATTAAAGAGACCTATAAATAAATTCAATGAGCACACAAGACTGTAACACAACAATATTTGGTTTCCTCCTTTACCATGAAGTTGTATTGCTTGCTGCTAATCTTCTGCAAACCTTGCTTCCCGTCATCCAGTTAAGTGCAAATCTTAGCTAACTTTTGCTTATAAAGAATTTGCATTTACAAGAACTTTGCTATCATTCATATGGTGAAACCTGCATCGTGATTTGCATGCAAGACTCATAGGAACAGCATAACCTAGCTCTCGATGTCATTTTATCTCTTGAATCCAGCCTTCAACCTAACTCATGTTAGATGAAAACAAATCTTAAAATATTCCATCCAGAGCCAGCACAGCATCTTTAAGTAGCACCACCTTTCTATCACACTTTCTTTCTCTTTGCATTTAAGGCAGCACTGTCAGTAATCATTCAGCATTTTTCTTTATTCCAGCCCTTTCCTAAAAAACACAAACCCAGCAAATTAAATAGAAATGGACTTGCCAGGAGTGAAGCAAAATAGCGAGTTTGCCAAATAAACCATTACATATTTAATTAAATGAAAACCACTTAAACAACCAATTCTGATAGAACTTCTGTTATGCATGCTATATCACATTATAGGAAATGAAAACCTCTATACAGCAGCATTAATGCAGTTACATCTATGTTAAAGATCAAGGAAGTGACAGCTATAGAAATTAGAGACAGTTAAAGTAAAAGAACTTGTACAGAGCTCTCCAAAATGCATCCAAACTCCTCTGAGAGCAAAATATCTTGATGTTTCCAGTGCTTCTTCAATCCAAATAGTCTGAAAACAGCAACAGAGATTGGTTTTTACACAAAGATGGGCCCAGATGGCAAGCTTCCAGTTTGAATGTGGGTGTATTCAAATTCATGGCTTTGGCTTATGTTAATAAGCATTTTAACACTTATGCCTCCTGTCAGAGGAGGAAAAAAAATAACAGTATGTTCTGCTATTGCATGAGGAACAGGAAGAACGAACAGCAAAACTAAACCAATCTCAAAGAACTTTGGGGACAGGCTCAGCATAGCTATAGACAGGGATGATAATTCTTGCTACCCTCACACAGATTGTCTTCTTGTAGAACTTAATGGCTACTTTGCTAATTTGAGAAAGACCACCACTGAACTGACTCTGAGACCAAAAACTAAGAGGGCAGCGTCTTCATAAGCAGGTTGGGAGCTCCCTGGCAGAGAAACATGAACTGGGAAAATATATTTTTTAAGTTTTGCGTTTTACAACAATAAATTAAAGGCTTGTAATATGGGGAAATGTTCCACCACACGCATAGATGTAGTGCTGAGGGATGTGGTTTAGTGGTAACTTGGCAGTGCTAAGGTTAACAGTTTGACTTGATGATCTTAAAGGTCTCTTCCAACCAAAATGATTCTATGAATTGTATATCAAGGTAAAGACGGGAGGAAAAAAAAAGAAAAAAGATTTTATATTAACCTCCAAAATCAGATGAGGATTGATGACACCTTTGATTCTAACAAAGATTAGGAAAGGCAGTTGTACTGTTAAGAATACCCTTAAACTGACTTTCTGTGCAGACAAGTGACAGCGGCACAAGTAGTCAGGAACAAAGTGTCACAATTTGATTAATATGCAATCCTTTAGATCTTCTTTAGCTTACATCCAAGGTTTCAGTTCACTCTGGGGTGGTTTCTATTAATTTATCTCCATTTGAAGCAAAACCAAATCATTTGTCATCCACTGACACAACTCTGCCTTTGAAAATGATACCCGATTCAGCAAGAGGTGCAAACAGGTGTAAGTACTATCTGCACATTCAAAAAGTGCATTTCTGCTCAGTTCATTTCTCTGACAGACTCCCAGAGCTCAATCCTGCTAATTACGGACTGCTAAACCACAGAAAGAAACAGAAGTGCACACAGTGGTGAGAAGGATTTTAGTGTACGTGCAATGAAGATATACAAGCCTGTCTCTGCTTCTTTAGGAAGCCGTGTCCACTATCAAAGTCCACTGACTTCTCAAAGTTCTCATTCAACTCTCAACCAAATTTTTTTTTCCAGTAAAGATTTTGAGAAATACATGCATGTCCTTCTCACTGTCTTTGGCAACTTCTAGTTCACTTCCACATCTTTTCCCTCATCTGAAGAGCACTTGATATTTTTTTCCCTTAGACGACTTCTCCATACACTGTACTGGAAGCTTGCTGCTAAGGCCTCTATAACTTGCAGTTTTGTCTTGAGTCACCATCCCAGCAATCCTATCCATGGCCAGCAACTGTCTAGAAAACCATTTTATACAGCAACATGTAATTCCTAAGGAACATATGGATCCTTAGGTTTCAGCAACAGCAAGTTTCCAACTTGTTTGGATGTTTTATTCTCAATTCATAATTGCTGTTAAGCATCTAACACTGGTAGTACCCTTTAAAATCTCTAGGCCGTCTATCTTTCCCTCCTCTGCCCCCACCCTCTCCTAATATCCTTTTATCTGCTTCTAGTGGTATTAACTGTACTCATCCAACACATGACAGCAGGGAAAAAAAATATATTTCATGGATCAAAGCATAGATTTAAGAAATTCCCCATCACTGACAATCTTCAGTCTAAGTTAGGCTAAGGGTTTAACAAAAGGCTACAAATGCAGTACAAGACAAATAGCCGTTTCTTAGAAGCCTCTTTACCGTGCAAGGTCCCTATTATCATTCTCCAGCAGCAATAAATTTCTGTGGGAGTTAAATATCTCTCAAACTACGCCATCGATCAGCATAACACTGTCAGATGCTGCTAAGTACTGCCTCAAGGGAGGATGCTGTATTTCCAAAGTCCCTGGAAAAACCCTACATTTCCAAGCAAGAGCGAACTTTCAGAAGAGCCACTCTGCCTCAGTACCGTATTACTTTATGCTGTATTAAAAGCAGCAACAACAGTTGATCTTTTCTCTCAGTGCCTTTTCCCCTCCCTTCCTATGCTACTCGTGACCTTGTGCACTTCACCACTATATTAAACATTATCAGAGAGTTAATAGCCCAAGAGAGGCCATTACCACTCAAATACCAGAAAATCCAGACACAATCTCTCAGTATGGCAGCCTCTCTCATGTTTTTGTATCCCAAATTCAGTAACTGACTTACCAGGCGGGAGACCTCAGGGTCTTGCTCATCATCATCCTAAAAATCCCATCTCTCTCTCAAAGGTCAGAGGAGGAAGCCCAGCATGGGAATTTCTGCCACCCAGATTTCACTTCAGTTTTTGCCATTTTAGAACACAAAGTTTTGGCAAAACCTTTCTGAGTACAACTGGATTTTCTTCACAGTTTTTAATTTAGTTTTTGAGAACAGCTGTAGTCAGATACTCTCATTTCAAAGACTAGTGCAGATAATTAAAGAAAGGGCTCATTTACTCCTAAGTAGCTCGCAGAAAACTTTCTTCCCAATATGTAGCCTTCCTCTCCTCCCCCTCCTTTCTTCCATAATCACTATTTGTAATTTATTATATGTGCCTAATTAAACGTGGGATGCAACTGATCTTAAGTCTCAAATTTCAACTTAACTTGGTATTTGTACAAGATGTTCTCACTTTATAAATTAATTGACCTAAAGCATGGAGAAGATACTAAATCTTCTGCTGGTTAGTACAGCCTAATGTAACTACTGCAATATTCGCCGTTGTATAACAGTGTTTTCATTTCATAGTGATACTTCCAACATATGCCAGCGTGAGGAAACAAAGTGGAAGAAAAGCAGCAAGATGTTTGCCTCCCAAGAAGCCAGGTAAGCATAAAGTTAAAGGAATGAGAATGAAAAAAATTCCTAGCAAAATCCATTGAGATGGGAAACAGTATACCCATGGCCAACTACTTTGTATGTTAAATCTTGTCTGCAGGGTGAAGACAAGGCAAGAAAAATAGTATTTTTCCTGTTGTCTTCCTTTTCTGTATGACTTCCCCGTATCAGTTATTACACACAAAAAAGCTTCATACATAAAGGGCTGTTTTTCCAAAATCCAATATTTGGTGGAAGGGAAAGGAAAAAGACAAATAAAGATACTTAGTAATAGCAAATAATTTACAACAAGGCTCTCTTTAGAAAACACTGGCCTATAAAAGACAAGAAAGGCACAGGGGCTGTTCCTAACAAGCATTCTCATCTCATTTCAAAGTCATCTTTCCTTCCATTTTATTACTTTTCATGCCAAATACGCAACATGAGATTTCTTGGGTGTTGCACCTTCAATACCCAGACTCGGGGGGAGGGGTAGGTTCCGGTCTGTTTTTAAATAAGCTGTGGGAACGGCACTGGGGAAGCAGGCGCTGGAAGCAGGGTTTCCTCCTCGCAGGTGAACTCCCCCCTGGGCTGCAGCCGTAGGGTGCCCTTCCCAGTGCTGGCACGCTCTGCTCCCACCTACACCAGCTTGCCCACTCCTGGAAGGCACAAGATGTAAGTTCAAGTACCTGGGGACAGAGCTTCACCCAGAATCCCTGCTCATTGCTTTAACCGGCAAGTGAAAGAGAGAGCACTCCCAACTATACTGAGCCTGAACTGTCATGCAAGGGCAGCCACAGTGCCCCATGCTGACCACCGCGCCGCCGGGTTACAAGGGACGCCCCACAGCACGCTGGCAAGGCTCAGGAACCCCCCCCATCTTGCTCGAGCATCCCAGAGAGATGTCCCCAGTTACTGACACCAAGACAGCTAGCCAATACGTTCGCTGCTGTAGGTGCACAGGGTAACACAACGCTGGGCTCCAAAGCTGCTACTTGCCTGTGAGAGGTGGCCGATGGGCTGTTGAAACACTCGAGCAACTAGGCGCTATTTTGTAGGTTGCTCTGTTAGACTTTGGCACCTACACTTGGTCCAAAGGAAAAAGACAAACCTGACTTTGTGCGTTTTAGGATCTGGCCTCCAGTTCTGGAGGTGAAAAATCAGGTCTAAAGAGTGCGTTGTATCTGCAGCATCGGACTTGAAGTGAATCTCTTGGCAAGCACCAAGAAAGCATTTGTCACCCCACCGAGAGGGTCGGTCGGTCTGGTGTCACAACAGACCCTGCAGAAGAAAGAGGCGGGAAAAACCAAGCCAGACAAGAAAGGAAAATAAATAAGTACAGCGATACCCTCTCCAAGTTGATGAGCTGAGCTAGCTTGCTTAGGAAGGGCAGTAATTATTCATCGGCCATTCCTGAAGGGATCCTCAGAGAGTACATGTAGTCTGGTGTCTGGTGAGGGGAGGGGGGGCCAGAAATCCTCCATCCTGCAGTGTAAATGTCAGGGCTGCGTGCTACCTGCCATTTAGTCACACACTATTGTTTTATCAAATGCAAGGTTATTTCATCGGGGCCAAAGCAGCAGCCCAGAGCTTTTGCTGCACTTGCTGATAAACCCATGAGAAACCTGCGCCGGAGACCAGGAGCAGGTATAACACCACTGGGCTGTTACCTAGCCAGCAACAGTCGGGACTACACAAGGACTGGAAATATTAAATAAGGGGAAAATAACATCTTAAATACATTAGCCGTAAAGGGTATACCGCAGGGAGGCAAATCAAATTTAAAATAGTTTTTTTCCTAAACTTCAGCCAAAATACTCAAAGTCATTTTGTGAGATGATTCACACTCAGGTTTGCTTTGTATTCTGCATACTGTGGAATACCTGGAGTTTCTAACACCAGATTTCACAATTGCAGACTCCATGGCAATAGATGCTGATACAAACAAATGGTAATTTGGGAACTAACACACCTACTTTTGAGTAATATGTGACTGGTTTTATATTTTTGTGATTCATTGGGGGTTTTTTAGCTTGATACTGAAGGTCTCACAGGCTGGAATACTGGGTGAAAGACTTGCAAGCGCAAACAAGCAAAAGCTGTAATTGTTTTATACTTTAATGATATATTACAACATTGAAGACTACTCAGAAGCTTTAACTGATACACAAAGTGGCTGTCTACTTACTTAGTGAGTCACGAGAATTATTACACTAATTCCCTGAAGTTTCCCCTGCCTTACAATTTTCTTCCAAGTGCTATTCAGGGAGATAATTTTTATCCTTAAAATTCTATCTGATCGGGGAAGGTTCCTGGGAGACAGGAGTGAATATAATATATCCTGCTGTAAGAGAAGAATGTATTTAGAAATGCTATTAATCCTGCCTCTTTCTAGCTTTATTTTGTTCCTTCTTACTTATTAAGGCAGGAGGAAACACTGGGTCCATCCAGCCCCACAAGGACCTTGAAGTTTCTCCCACACTGAAATCCAGCAGCTGAAGTTTAATTAAACTATAGGCAAGCTTTGAGTCTTGGTCTAAGGAAATCAAGAAAAGGAGAAAAATACTACTGTGCATTCCTACCCTAACCTTGTATTATCTCCTGCGTTAGCAGAAGGGAAATCCTATTTGCACTTTGAATTTACTAGCTTTTAACAGGCAGCCACTGGTTATCAGACACGAACATGAAGTTATTTCGGAGGGGAAGTTTACAGAAAACAGAACTATTCAGTACAGATGAAACTAGCAGAGGAGCTGGTGAACACTGTTGATTGAACAGAATTTCAGCAGAATCTCTTCCCTGTTTGCAGCTGTCAAAAATCATTTCTGCTTTCTAGTCTGACTTACTTCTTTTGAACCCACTTGATGTAGAGACTTAAAATGACCGTTTTATTCATTACCCTCATGCCCTGAAGGCACAGATTGAGCTGAGCTAGGACAGCAGCAGTGTTGCATGGAAATCAGGACACTCTAGGGGGAGGGGGAAAAAAAGTGGTCAATTTTGGTTTCATCTTTCTATCATAATCTGTGAAGAAAGACAAGATATCTTTATAATTGAAATCTATTTTTCCTCTCTAAAAGTAATGTCACAAGTTTCATCTAGCAAGAAAAACCATATGCCTGTTAACAGATTTTGTAAATTCTGGTTCAAAGGGAAAATTCATGTCAATGCTTACTAATTAAGTAATTGCCCCAACATAACTCCACTAAAATGCCACCAGTGAACAGTCCACTGGCAACTACCAAAAAAAAAACCACCACACAAAATTTTTGCCTAGATGCTTTGCCATTTGGATTCTCCTATCTATATTGTTTTTCTTCTCATTGTTCCACTTACAGTGTTCAGTATAAATCTGCAGTAGCTCTAGCATGAAGCTGTAGCTAATAAAAAGAAAGTACAGTTACAGCGGGAATCAGGATTTCCCCTAAGCCTTCTCCTTTCAGGACCGCTCCAAAATTCAGTTGCTGGGCAGAATATATTCCCATATTGATTCCCAAACAAGACAACGTAGCTCGTTGCTATGGTGTTGCAAGAGGAAGGATAAATAAGATCAGCATATGTCAGCTTGAAGAAATATGACCTAAAGTTCTCTCAAGACCACGGTGTTTCAACAGATCACACCTTCACAGCTGCATGTAGGAAATGCAGCAGAACAGCGACAATGAAACAGCACCTGAATAGAAGAAATGACATCTGTTCTGTCATTCCTCTGATTTTTAAATGCAGTTAATTTAAGCAGCTTTATATCTTAGTGTAAGATGTTAAATTCTTAGTAATTAAAAGGTGCATTCAATCAACTATTCCCCTGCTGACAAGAAAAGATAAACATCTTTTGATTTTGCTTTTCTGGATGTACAGTGAACACTGATGACAAGCACTATCCTCCAGCCTTGTTACCCGCTCCCAGGATGTTGGTGCTCAGACCCTGCAGCAGGAATCCCAAGCTGGGTTATCACTGACCCCACTCAAAATGCACAGAGTGTATTGGAAACATCTGGAGAAGAGGAACAGACATGGAAAAGCATGGGGGAGGAAAATCTGAGCACGGAAAGATGGATTCTGGCTTCTTACAGCAGGGATACTTGTTTTTTCAAAAAAAGTTTCATCCAAGAGGGGAATTGATGCCAGTCACCTGCCAGGCAGATGTCTTTTTGCTCCCAGGCACTGATTTTCATAGGTTTTCCTCTGGCTGAGAAGAAAAACCAACATAGGCAGAACTCGCATGGCACAGCTGATGTGATGCCGCTATTTTCCTTTGCATATTTTCACCATGTTTGCTCAAGCAAGATTTAGTTCATTATTTCTAAAACACAGCAAATCAATGGGAGACGAGGGAGATTAATACTAAAAATAGAAACCCCAGGCTAAAAATCAACAGTACAGTCTTATTCCTTTCCCTTTACGTATAAATGTGAGATCTACTCTTAAGTTTCACAAGCTTTGACAAATTCCTGTCTTCTTCATCAGTCTTTAGGCATATTCTTCCTGCTTTATTACACTGGGGAAGAGTCCAGAAGTACTTTTTGTTTGGCACATTAAAAACTGAGCTACAAAGTATTAATTCAATATTAATTTAAGTTTAGCCATGCAACTTCGTGGAAAAAAACGTCAAAAATTGGAACTAAAAAGAAAACAGGATAAGGAGGATCATCTGGGTTCACTTGAGTTTAAAAACACATCCTACTTCTACAGAAGAAATTTCTCATTACAGTGATTTCATTTATTAGGATGACATCTATTTGTAGGGTTTTTTTGTAAAAAGACACAGGAAACACTCACCTTAAAAAAACACTTTAGATTTCAGTGGCAATAGCACCCCATAGCCTGAATCTACGATGAGTTTATTAATTATACATTGTTCTCAATGCATAATTACGTAAAGTGCAACAAATTTGGTCTGATTTAGTTTTCCCTTATGTGGCAAGACTACATCCATATTTAATAAGGCCATTGTAGCAAAAGTGAAAGTCTAAACTCCCTGCACTGTCCAAAGTTATGAAGACAGTAAATTAGAGCTTCAGCGTGGGTCCTTTGAGGGAAATGCAGCAATTAAAAAACTGTATCCAAAAATTGCTTTTTTTTAGTGGGGGAATAAAAAAAACTTAAACCTCACACTCCAACAGTTTTGCTACAGAGCCAGTGATATTTTCAAATTCACGTCAGTGACATTTATTATATATAAGCTTTCAGATAAAACACTAAAAACATAATATTGTTTTAGTCTGCCAGCAATAGGCCATGTATTTTTTAAAGTAGTCTACCCAATGTTTCCAAGCATTCCTCCTAATGGCATTTCAGCTCCCTTCTCCCTGGCATTTTAAGCCACATTCAGATTTCTCCTAAACCTCTTTATTTAAACTCTCAATTTATCAGTTCTATAGTCACCGTTTTAGACAGAAAATCCTGAAAACAGAAACACACATCAGTCTACAGACAGCACAAAAGGGGCTGATGCAGAAATAAGACTGTTGTTAACAAACTCAAGATTATTACTCTAGAGTTGCAAAAGCACTTTTCCCCGACGGTTGAAAAAAAAGAAAAAAGTAGCTCAAAGCTTCTGGTCAGCCTCTTGTGACTGTGGCAAGCGGGGAACAAACAAGAGCAAACACTCAAAGTTATCAGCCGGATTCACCGCAGGCTGCGTGGCTGAAGTGCCGTTTATGGAGATGCAGAAGTACAGACCAGAGAAGAACAGTGTCGATGAACCAGGTTAATTTGTGACACCTTAAAGGAGACCGACCCAGAGGTGACAAGGGAACAGCTGAGTAGGAAGAAAGCCCAGCAGCACAGCAAGAAGTTTGTGTAGGAAACACGCGTGAGGAAGTCACATCACAGATGTGCTCAAAGGTTGGGACAAGCTTATATCCGAGGCAGTGGGAAAAAGACAGGACTGCAACGTGACCAAAACAGAGGGCAAAACCATGCGATAAATTTCAAAACTAAGACCTTCTTTCTCCTCCCTGTAAAATTCAAATGAAACAACTCAGATTTTTGTCTTCAAAACCTCCCACTGCACCTTGTGGGGATTCTTTACCCACATCAGCCTTGTCAGGCTTTCGTCCGGAGCAGTGTCAATGCATAGCTCATGCATCAAAAAAGTATCAAAAGAAATCTATTGAAAAAAACCAAACAAACACCAAAGACAATAACAAGATATGCACACTGCCACAACAGATGGCAACCTGCAGTGTCAGTGAGTCTGAAAAACTTTCAGTTCTAGCACCACAACCTTGACTGAATTATCCTAAGGACATTAAAAGGGATAGTTTCAGAAGCAGAAAAGTTCTGCAGTTCATCCTCCAAAAGGAACTCAAAAGCCTGAAATAGTCTATCCAGTATAACATAGCCTTATCTTTGTTTTCTTAACAGGTTTACCAGTATCTCACAACCCAGTTTTGAGAAGGTTCATAACATTTCATACAGTTTTCCATTCTATCCAGTCTCCATGGATATCCATTTTGCAAAAGCCCCGGGAGAGGAGCAGAACAGAGAAGGTCTCTGATGGCTAATTTCCACCGGGCTCACTGACATCCAGCTCACTGAGCAAAAGCTGGGGTGGTCTAAGCTCCCACACATGACACCCCTGTAAGACTTGCTTTTTCTGGATCCCTTACATCTTTTCCAAATCTGATATCTTCATGGGAGCAAGTTAAGCAATAACAGACTAACGATAATGTACATCTGTGCATTTCATTAAAGTCAGCCTGAGTACGTCAACCCAACCCCAAAAATAACTCAGTCCACTTTTGGTATATGTTGCTTTGAAGCCATACTCCACCCGTGCCTTTTCTCTGCCTCTTCCCAAACTTAAAGTTTCTTCCACTACTGCAGGAAAAGTAAAATCCTCTACAGATTTTCTTCCCTTAAGATACTCCTCATTTTAAGCACTGCTGATTGCATGAAATTTGGCACATGAAATACCAGAGTGCAAAAGCATCTTCAAGGCCCTCAACATAAAAATCAAATCTAATATTTATAACTGGGGGGGGGAAAAAAAAAAAAAGCCAAAGACAATGCATAAGGAAAACTCAGAAGAAACTTGGAAGCATCTAAAATATTAAATTAAAACCATTTATCTGAAGCAAAAGATAAGCTGAAGGAGTTTACAAAAGAAGGGAAAGCCGACAGTGATGAATGTAGCAATTTGGAAACTGAGAAAGAAAGAAAAGCATGAGGAGGAGAAGTTACGGAGGAGGAGAGCAGGGAGGACTAATAAAAGGAGAGACTTCGGAGGGAGGAGAGGAAACTCTGGGTAGCTCTGTAGGCATCAAATTGTTTTCTACAGCAGTAAAATAGAAATGGGCAACCTCATCCCTCTTCTGACTTTAGTGACCTCAGTAGAGTTAAAAGGATAAAACAGGTTGCAAAATATTAAGCTGAAGTCTCTGCACTAAAACCCATTGCATAAATAGCTCATCTCCCTCATGGGATTTTCAGTTCCATTACCTAAAAGCAGCTGACATTTAGAGCTTCAGTACTGAGGAAGGCAACAGTCCGGATCATTTAGGAAAAGCAGGGGCTTTCCATGGACCTCCGGGTTGTGGTGGAGCTAGGCATTTCTTTCTCCTGCTCTCTCCCACTGCAGCATTTGACATACAGTATGTGAGACTTTTTGGTCTTTATACTAAACAACTTCACTTTTGTAATAGAATCATAGAACGGTTTGGGTTGGAAGGGACCTTAAAGATCATCTAGTTCCAACCCCCTGCCATGGGCAGGGACACCTCCCACTAGACCAGGTTGCTCAAAACCCCATCCAACCTGGCCTTGAACACCTGCAGGGATGGGGCATCCAGAGCTTCCCTGGGCAACCTGGGCCAGTGCCTCACCACCCTCACAGTAAAGAATTTCTTCCTGATACCTAATAGACATGGGAGCTATTTCATGATCTACCTCCAGTGGCTCAGGAGACATGTAAGAAGAATGGATATTTCTATGAAATTGTCTTAGCTCAACAGCTGCCTGTGACTGCAGCAGACTGGATTCAGCAACCCATGTGTTCGCCAGCTACCCTGTAGTTTCAATTATTTCTTTTCTGCTGCAAAGTAGCAAGATACAAAAAAAAAAAGGTAATTCTAGGAGGGCAAAAGTTAGATGCACAAAGGAAAGAAAGCTATTGAACAAGGTACACACAGCACATATTAAAGAATTTCTTCATATCCCAAGGTTCATTATCACCACAGGAAGCTTCACAAAATCAGAAATTAATTGCTTAACAACAACAATCACTGATAAAACAGATGTTAGTGTTCATTATCATATTAAGAAACTGGCTAGGTAGGTTAAACAACTCTGAAGCCACATGAATATTACCCCACAAAAGTAACTTTAACTTAGCTAAAATGTTCTTGAGTATGTGTTGTATCTTTGGATTGCTGACAGCTGTGTCCAGCCTCCAGCCCATCTAATCAATACATGTTTTCCTGCTGAGCTGCAGATGAGTTGGCTATTTATCCCAGAATTCCTTAGCAAATGGCAAAAGCAAGGCACTGCTGGAAGTATTTAACTTTGCAAGAGCCTGAAGGGCACCAAAGTACTTTGCAAATTATTCTGAGTTTCTAGAGCTACAGCTCTGGTTTTTGAATGCCTTTGAATAGCACATTGCATTTGTTTCTTCATATAGCAGCTTCTCTGCACCGCAGAGTACCCGGCACACAAAAGCCACCCACCTACTTTCACGCTGGCCTGTACACACCGTATGTTCTAGCTGAGCATGAAAACACAACCTTTGCATGCCACCAAACTGGTGAAGGAGACCTTCAAAGAACAAAAAAGTACAACCTAAACAGGCTGCCAATCCAAACCAGTGATGCTCTGGTCCCATGGTTTTGCCAGCCGCTGGAGAAATCAGACATTCAGCCTCGGTTGGAAACACAAGAACTGAGGCACATAATTTTAAGTAAATACCACTTTTTTTTTTTTTAGAGCTTTATTCATTAACGAAGCTAACTTTTCCCACCTCCCTCATTAGGTTTTTCTGTGGGTTTTTTGGGGGGACAATTCTTTTGTTGTGGGGTTTTGTTTTTAGTTTTTTTAGTTTCCGTACCACCTGCGTTGTGCTCTCTTCACTTTCAGCAGTTCAATGCTTATCTTTCAGCCCTCTCTTATACACTGATTTTTCAGATGGTGTTCAATACTAATGGCAACGACCTGAAAAAACAACTGGCTAATGGTTAACTTCTATCCGTATCACCTCAGTAAAAAATGTAATCAATTACAGACCATAATGGAACGGGTGCTTTTCCAGATAAAAATGCAAGTTTGTTGAAAGTAAAACCAAAGCCAAGAGAGGTAAAGTACCATTGAGGCTTAGAGAAAAATGGACTATCCAAACATACACAAAATATAGTATAGTAGTACAACAGGTACCTCACACACAGGGCCCAGCGATTCCTTGCTTGTTTCTCATGTTTGAAGTAAAAACCTTTAACCAGCATTTATAGGAAAGGACCCAGAGGCCCACCAGGACTACAGGGTGTCCCAATGCTCTGCAGAACCGGGCCACGGGGTTCCCCGTTGCCCCCGGTTGCCTCTAGTGCAAAGAGCAGCCATTGTGCAGTACCACATGCCCTGGCCATGCCAAAGCCACCAGGGCCATGGGGACACAGGGAATCAAAGGAGACCTGCTGCACAACTGTCAGATGCTGGGTCCTCGCTGCTGCCTATTGGCCATTTCCACTAAGCAATGGAGGTATGGGCTTCCGTCAAGGGGACACTACTGACAACCATCCCAGCTGTAAAGCTCTATTTGTTTGTTTTTTCACCCCAACAACGCACTTGCAGTTCTGCTACCTAGCCGCTCATTACCTCAAGCAACAATAGCTCAGGCAAGTGAATCCCTACCATCAAACCATCTGTTTAACCAAGGCCCACATCAGCAGTAACCAAGAGGCAATTCCAGCCGCGCTTGGGAAGAGGCGCCATGAGATGATGAACAGCCTCAGTCCGGGTCCCATCAGACAAAAGGCTCCTTTGCAACTGGCATGAATGAGTCTCCCTGCCAGAAACTTTAGGAGGTTTTAAGATGTAGCACTGAATTCAATCCATCGATTACATTCCTACACAAAATGTGGGCACAGTCAGGAAAACTTTAACCCATCCATCTTCTCACAGCCAAGCAGAGATTGGAGGCATCTCTGCGCTTAAAGTGAAGAAATAAACATATGAAACTTAGAAAACATTTTCCTTTCCTTTGCACCAAGGGAATTACTATAAGAACTTCAACTTCAAACACGTTCCTACCACACTGGACACTTATACCACATGCTGCTTCCTGCAAACACCTCTTGCTGGGGGAAAACACGTTCTTTCTGTTCCAGCCAAGTTAATGCTGCATTTTGAATCCTTGGTGAAGCAAAGAGTTGACACAGTGTCAACATGAAGATGCCAATTAGCACACTTTACCATGACAGCCACTACATCTTCTGAAGCAACAAGGGTTGTTTCAGTATCTTCTCTGGGAATCAAGTTGTTAGTAAACTCTCTGGGTTCAGGTTCCCTTTCAAGAAAAGCTAGTTGTTCTTCCATACCAGAGATGTAAAAGGATGGAAACAGAAATGGGTAAAAAAGCTATTTTAACACTGAGGTGGAACAAAAATTAGAAGTGACCAAAGAGCAAATTAAGTCCTTGTTGGGAATTAACCCATTAATGAAGAAATATGCATAGTTTGCTGCTGTCAATTTTTGTGGGGTTTTTTTGGAAGGATACACAATATTCTTCCTGCAAGCTGTTTGTGATAGACAGTCATCACTTATGATTTGCATCTTTATGAGGAGGAAGAATTGCAAAAAGTCTATTAAACAGCAGAGGCAATGTGTTACTCTTTCTGATAGGAGATACTCTACCAGGGATGCTGCAAAGAACGATCTTAAAGTAGACTGATTGTCAACCAGCCCTTTGAGCAACTTCTTTTCCAGCTCAGCAAGGTTTATAAACTCCAAGTCCAGAATGGAACACAGTATCTGTGAATACACAGGCCTCTGTTTACATCTTAATCATAAAGGTACAGCATGACATTGAATGGCTTAAGGGAAAACAAAGTAGAAGTTTCTCCCTAGAGTTTTCTCCAGATGATTGAAAACATATTTTGACTTGGAGTCTCCAAGCTGAGGCAAACAGGAGGGCAAGCACCCTTCTGTCTGCTTTGAACCTGAAGCAGCTCCACCAGGAGTTCCTCTGCTCTACTGCAGAAATGCTGGGCCTCAGTCCAGCTCACAGGGACTTCCGCAGTCTTGTGCTTTCCTTGGAGTGGTGCAAAAACGCATTCCGACACTTTGAACATACATAAAACAGGAAGCGTGAGGGTGTGAAGGTGTTTTCACCAAATTAATCAGCGTACTGACTTTTCATAGTACCCCCTGTGAACACATCTTCTAGCATTCAGTAGGAGGTAGAGAAACATCTCTAGAACCTTACAGGCAGTAAGAACTATCAGCTATTGTTAAGCAGCTATTAAATTGTATACTATTTTCCTATGAGGGATATACTGTTTTGAGCTGAGCAGCTTGAATTTCATTTCATCACTCAGCCTGAGGCCAGAGGAGCGCAGGAGTGATCTGTCCATTATGTCTTGAAGTCATTATAACAACCGTTACCAATTTTTGAGGCAGTTTTATTTAATGGCATCCATCACAGCTCTGCATCGCTTCACAGGTACTGCCTCAGCACAGCGCTTGCAGAGGCAGGATAACCGAACCATCAGGCTCCAAAGGGCAGTGGTAACTCCTGCCCGGCAGCAGCAATTAGCACCAGAAAGGTCAAGGTTTAAAATGAGGTTTGGCTTTTTCACTTTATATGAGCAATTTTGGACTAATAGCTGTCCCATCTCTTATTAGTGCTGAGTAGTAAGTCATACAATGAAAGCCCTGCGAGGCACACCTGGCAATGATTTCATTTCTTGCTACTAATACCTTCAGGCATTCTCCTCGAGCTGGCACAGGAACATTATTTACATTGCGGTTAGAAAGTAGACCGACACTGCATTTTGATTGGTTTCATGTACTATGTTTCTAGGATTCACAATTTGCACTCAGTCAAGTGGTTGAATACCCATGAGACTCTTATTACTAAATACAGAGTGATCTAGACAAATGTTACTGTTCTAATCACTTGTACTTCTCAAAGGCATCGGCCATGCAGCCGCAGATCAACAATTCCAAGGTAGATGTAAAAGACTGTTTTCATGCTTATCACTTTGCGTGTTTGAAACAGTAATATTCTCCCTTACAGTTACAAATGAGATGCTCAATTTACTGCTGATGTTTTTAGAAGTTGACATTTGCAATCCACTGCATTCAAATCAAAATGTAAAGGATGGCCCTATGGCTTTTAGCAGAGAGGTTTCCAGCACCACTGGTAGGAACATCTTTCCACCCTAAGTAACCACTAACACTTGCAACAGTAGGCTCGATTCTGATCCAGATCCGTGGGAGTTTATGCATGAGCTCCTGATTACACCTGGATTTTTCACTTCAAGCAGAGAATGTGTGTACCTCCATATCATCAGATAGTAGCAGTCCTTGTAATTATCTTGTCTCCTTCGATTTTTTTTTTTTCTTAGGCTTTCCAAAGATTATTCTCCCTCTCAGAAATCATTACACCCAGGAAAATGACATTCATTAAATACAGTGAGGCAATGCTAATATCAAGGACAAGGAAGGAAAAGGGGTTGAGATTTTATCCTTTTCATTCAAGAAAAGAACGAAATTATTTTTATTGTAACCATGGAATAGGAAGAGATCAGTCTAAAGTTTTAAGTTCTATAAATCTCTAAAGCACTGTTTTTTCCACAGACTTTTCAAGTTTATCTTTAAGATTTTAAATTTCTTCACTGAAGGAAAATTTATCTGTGTCTTCCAAGAAGAAACACAATTCCTGGGCTAAACAAGTACCTGTGTAATACCCACTCAATGCATTCAAATATCCACTGAGATAATTCCTACTTCTCCCCTTTGCCATTTGCATTTAAATAGTCTGGTATTTCACTGGGGAGAAAATTATGTTTAAAAGGATATAACCTGTATTAGCTATAGTTTTGTGAAGAGAAAATTAGAATTACTAAAATAATTACACAAAAGATCTTGAGAAGCCAAGAGACACAAACAACAAAGGCCAAAGCTGAACTAACGCATCAAAGTTCTTTGACTCTCTAAGATCTACTCAATATTATCTGCAACTTCGGAAGTGATGTTGTTCCTCTATGAGTCCAATAGCTGCATTAAACTGATAACACATGTCTATATATCTTAGGGAAAAGTAATAAACCCTGCTGTGAAACACTATTTCCGTAGTATCTTGGAGGAAAGATAACTTTTTACACAAACTCATTTTTCATTTCCACAGCATTGTCTTCTCTCTCAAACAGGATATAAGATGATTCCACAGACAACTTCAAAAATGAGTGTTTACCCAAGCTCACCCTTTACACAAAAGCTGCCCATCTCAAGAAATGAATAAAAATAGAAATGCATTATATTCCACCAGAAAGTGAAAGACAACACCGGAGATCAGCAGAGCTAAACTATCTCAAGTTCTTTTCAAGGCAGAGACATCACCTCCTGTCAGTTAAACGGACGGTCTAGTTGGGAAATAACATTTTTACAATGAGTCACTTTTATTCTCACTTTTCCTGTAGCAAAATAAGTAGTTTGAAACATTAACTACATCATGACCTTAGGAATGGTGATTTTTCCACCTTTCCCTAAACCAGTTGCCTTTGCACTGCCATTCAGACATCACTTACTTATTTTCTCCACCTCCTCTAGAGGCATTTAGAGAAAACTGTATACGAGATGTTATGGTGTAAAGATATAGGCATCAGCTTCCATGTGGCAGGGAGATCTTCAGTGCAGACTAGCCCCTCCAGCCCTGTTAATGCCACAAGCATTATTGAAGTCCACAAGGACAACCGTTTACTGTACTTCTACAACTTCCTTCTAATTTAATTTCCCATTGAAGATGTCTTTGAAAGATTAGTGCTATTGTAATGAGATGATATGTCATTATAATCCTATTGGAACAGAACAGCTCAGAATTTATTGCTGTCAGCAGTATAATTGCAGAGTTAATGCCACTCTTCTACTGCTGGGATGGGAGGGAAGTGGAGATGCCTAGCCCCCCAGCCCATCCAGACCTTTGCTCCAGCACAGTGATGGGCACAGCAGACTTGGTTTGGCCTCCAACCAAAGCAATAAATACGGTCTCCTCTCTGGCCCAGCAATACTCATCATATTCTGCTCAGCACTTGGAGTCCCCACCAAAAGCAGGGTCTGCCCTGCTGCCCACACATGGGGCACACGTGCCCTGGGCTTTGCTACAGACCCTTGTTAGTCCAGGGCATGCACCATCCCCATACACCTGCATGCTCCTGGCAAAACATTCATTTCTCCAATTGCAGCTACTCCCTTGACCATCCTCATCAATGCTGATGCAACTTTAATACTGGCCAACCAGGAGGTACTCCACCAACTAGAATTTTAATTATAACTTTAGGACTCCTTTCCAGCCCAGTGCTACAGACTGTGGCCCTAATTTAACACCACCACTTTGAGTCGTACAAGAAACAGCTCCTGCCATGGGGCTACTCACAGTCTGAGCTGTAAGAACATGCTCAAGGGCAACTCACCACTCTGCTGAGTTCAAGTTACTCATTAGCCAGTCACCCACTGGCACCATTAAAGGTAAGTTCCTGGCCGCTATTCTGTTTAGCAATCTCATTCCCCGCTAACTTATGGCCGCTGACCTGGAATTTCAAAGTCTCATGGAATTTTTAATCACTCTGAAAACAGATTTCAGAAACAAGATATAACTTCAGAACAAGACGTGACATGACCAGGAAAGACCAGACTCATGCAGCCTGGCAGCCTGCTTCAGATGAATACCCCAATGACTTGGGAAGGGTACACAGCTCCCCTAGGACAGCTGATGGTGAGCTGGTATGCCCCGAGGAGTTTTAGATGAATGTAATGAAACACCAATACCTTTCAAGCCTTTATTATCCATAAATACATACTTAAATTGCAATTATTTATTTTTTTTATTTTTTTTAAGTGATTGGTAAACCTGTGGCAGGAAGCTTCACAAGACTATCCAAACAGCATTAAAAACATACTTTAATCCTCTTCATAAACTGAAAAGAGGAAGGGGAAACATTACAAATTAATCTTGTTTTAAGGGGGGGTTGGGGGGATGTTTGGGGGTTTGCGTGGGGTTGGTTGGTTGTTTTGTTGGGGATTTTTTTGGTAGTTTTGGTTTTGTTTGTTTTTTTAACTAAAACAGAAATAAGTTTGAGGGTTTGGCTTGGTTTTTAGAATACAGCAAAAACAAAGACTACTTCTGTTCCCAGAACTCACATAGTAAGATTGTATGAAAAAAAACAAACTACAGATTGGCACAAGTTTGTGAAATTTTTCACTCAGCTTAAATCTGCCTTTTCCCCTTTTATTTTAGGAGTGAGGGGTGGGCAAAGATCACTGCACTGTAACATACCTCTTAACTACAACTTTGATATCAATCCTAAAAGTCACTGACCTCCTCTACGCCTTATCTCCTCTGTGTGTCAAGCTCTACCATTAATCATCACTGGTGTCTAGAGGTGCAAGACTGAGACATGAGCTATCCTTGGCAATGGGTCACTACCACTGCGATATCTCCACCAAAACTAGCTGTGGTACCTATGAATATCTAATGAAGTTGCTTTTAAATTAGTATTTAGCAAGGATAAAAACAGTATCGCAAACAAAAACAGAAGACTGTAGAAACAAAGCAAGATTAAGGGGTTTAGGGTTTTTTTTCAGGTATCTTCCCCTCCCCTGAAAAAACCTACATGGAATACAAGTTCAGAAAACAAGTTTGTGACCAGCTTTTCCTAAGTTCTGTATTGACAAAGCAAGATCACTTTTTCAAACCAGCTGCAGCAAAAAGGACTGGAGCTAAGTAGTTTTCTACGTGATTCCCTATTGTTACCTCTTTCAAGTCAGTTTTTCTGCAGGGACATGGTGCCTCCTCCTTTTGTTGTGCCTGGTATGAGTGAGTGATTATCTTCCCCTGTCCTCGCTTACAGGAATTAACTCACCCAAAGGAATATGTGATTGTCCATATCGGGGTAGGGATGGCAGGTCAATAGAATCACATTGTAGTTTTCACCTGATAGCTCCAGGTAATGACTGCATCAGAAAGGACAAAAAAAAAATCCCCATTGTACATACACTACATGTGAAACGATGCAACTAGTGGAAAGTTCCCATGCAACACATACAGAGATAAACTTAAAAGCTGCCTGATGAAACTGGGCTTCAGTCATCTTAAGCTCCATAAATACAATTGTTTACATTTGCAACAATTCATTCCCAGTAAAATTTATCCAATTTTTAAATCTATTTAAATATACCACTATTATTTTACTCAGTTCTTTGTCTCCAGTTGCTAAAAACAGAGGCAAACAGGGTAGCGGGAATGGTGCTGCTACATGATAAGGTTGAATGGTTATTTCTCTGTCCAAGCAGATTTCAAGCCAGGGGGATTTGTTCATTTCTCCCACACCAACCCCAGTAATTAGCCAGCTTGAGTGAGTGCACTTCTTTGGCTGAAATGACAGCACCCAGATGCCAAAGGTGCTGATTAAATCACCAGAGCTACACAAGTGACTGCTGCACATGGAAGCAAAGTGATAAATAACCACACCTGAGTGACTGCCACAGACTCGAGACTGGGAAAAGATAGGATCGTGCACGCAGCGCTGCTCTGCTCAGTAGGCTCTGCCACTGGATGCTGGGTTTGATTCCAGCACAGCAGGAAAACAGAAGATGCTCAACAACTCTCTCACCTGACAAAGGGCCCTGCCATCACTGCCAGTTTGGAGACTGGGAAGCTGGGGGAGGTCCTTTAGGCAGCCTAGATCTGACAATCAGGGCAATCCCACACAGTAAGTGAGGGAAAGGGGGAAATAAGAAGGATTTAAAAGAAATTTCCAGAGCAAAGACAGTGAGGTCCCAGATTAACCACCCAAATCACTCAGTTCTAAAGAATGGAGAGACTAGTGACTGCATAAAGCCAAGACTTGACTCAGACACTCATTACACTTCGGACAACTCTTGGTTAAGTTTCTGCTGTGACTGGTTCAAGCCAGAGATTTGAACATAGGTCTCGCACAATCCAGTAAGAGATATAATCCCTAGTTATCACTGCCTGGCAGGGACAGGGCTCCTTTAGAGCTGCCCTACTTTTATAAATGTTTACTGCAGGCAAGATACAAAGAAGAGTCATGACATATAGCCAGCACGTAGCAGACTACAAGGTTCAGTGTCCTTCCCACAAAGTTTTAATTTACTTCCACAAAGAATAGCTCCAGCTGCAGAGTTTGAGACCAAACCCCCAGAGAGTCCTGAAGTGCAGCCACAACCTCCATTTGAGGGCTGTCCCGCTGCTGATGCAGGTAAGAACTTATCTTACCTTCAAAACTCCATCATGGATTTGAGAACAGCATCCAAACCTTATTTCATTTTTTTCCGAACAAAAACACTTGTCACATTCTCATGGAATTTTTAAATTTTGTCAAATCATGGCTTTCGGGAAGGAAGAACATTTGCCACAATGCTTCACCCCAGCTTGAGCTCAAGTTTTATGGCAGAATGGTGAGAGGACATCTACCTATTTACACAGGAGATGACTCTGAAAACAGACCGCAGTGAAACATTTCACATTAATAAGATTAGATAATCTCATCTTTCTCTCAGGTCTTCTCACTCACTACTTCGCAAGTCATCGCTGTCTGTCACTAGGCAGTCAGCAGAACTTGAGCCAATGGTTTAAGTTTAAAAACCTGTTAGAAATTAGGTTATAGTCACACAAGAGCCAAGACAGATTAAGGCTGGGGGGGGGG
>VFFE01007244.1:1232604-1362246 GCA_008921705.1 Burhinus oedicnemus
AAAAAAAAAAAAAAAAAAAAAAAAGCACACTGAACATTGTGCCAAATTAACAGAAAATAAAACCAAAAGAGAGGCTTTGTAAGTGCCCAGAGCACAAGGAGATTACTGCAAGGGCTGATCCAAAAACTGTGTCACCCAGTCCATCATGAGGCAAGGAGAGACCAGATGGACCAACAGAAGAGTTCAATCAGATGGTCCCAAACAATTATATAGTCCATGGTTTAAAACATACCAGAAGTGATAGATATTATCTTGCTTCTATTCCCATCTGTCCTTGGCTCACTCAAAGAAGCCTCAGAACCTTTTTCCAAAGGGAAGTACTGCTGTTCCCAGACATACAGAAAGCACCAGGTAATAAATCCTGCAAGCTTTGAGCTCACCTCCACAAAGTATTTTGAAATATGTCAGAATTCTTGAAATAGAAACTTCACAAGTTTTTGGTGTTGTATCTGTAAAGTTATAACAGCATTACAGCCAAAGCCAGTCATGGCTGGAATCCACACGCTTGAGATAAGCATGCCTCTTACTGGACACTCTGGAGAGACAGAAAACAAGTCACTAGAATTGGTTGTCGGCAAACATTTCTTTTCCAAATAAAATCATGTCTACACTGATTCTCGTATAGCTTCTAGTGGCCATATTGTGCTCCACTCCCATCTTCCAACTGCACATCAGACATAGCCAGCAGTACTCCTGCTACTAACCCAGCTAACCCAGGCTACCTACACTACTTACAGCCTGAAACTAACACCCACAAGCACATCAGAGCTCTAACACATTGACAACAAGGCTTGTTTCTTACTGCAGACCACATAACCTGTTTCTCAGCTTCTCCTCAACATGCAGCTTCCCTGCCATAGACTTAAGCTGTTGACATTCAGTACAGAACGTAAAAGGTTACAGTCCTCTGCTCTATGGAGCAAGTTGCTGGAAGGGATATGCAAGAGGAAAGAGATCAGAAAAGAAGCATCAGGATCATCATCCCGTGAAGTTGTCTGCATCAGCTCAGACTGGGTTTGACAGAGAGCAATCGGCTTTATCCAAATGGATTGCACATGGACAAGGGTGCATAAGAGAATGGTTACCCATATGGAAGCAGTTACTTTTTCTCTTATATCCCCAAAGTCTTAGACCACTAGTGATGCAGCCTGTAAACAATTCCCGTGCAAGAAGGATATGTGTTCAAGGAGAGTGTTGGTTATCATGAACAGGAATTCTATTTTGCTATTTTAAGGGAGGCCATCATCTTTAAAGATGGGCCTTTTGTTTGTTGTAGAGACATCCAACAATAGATCCAGCAAGGGTTTCTCCTTGATTTTTAAAGGACTTGTGTTTCTCTTTCCCATCTCCTGCATTCTGAATTCCTTTCTCTGCAGCAGTTACTCTGACCAGGCTATTTGCAATGCTACATGATCTATTCCTCCAGCTTTACTGTCCTACTTCCTTGCAGACTGAGCTCCCTGACCTACGACTGAGCCTTCCACTATGATCAGCTTCATCAGGGTTCCCTCCGCCTCGCTGTCTAATGAGCTTAGAAAAATTCTGAACATCTTGTCATGGTTTCACTTTAACAGATTATTTTTCCTTAACTGAGATGGGCAGTAGCTCCAGAGCTTCCCTCCTAATACCGAGGCTGAGCTGCAGGCTTCAAAAGCAAGGTTGGGGTGGTTCCCCCTCCCCTTCCATTTTTACTGTTCCCTTTGACATTTTGGAGTTCAGAGGGCTCCATACACAGGCAAGAGAAATAATTTCTTACTTGGCCAGCTGAAGGCTCCTAAAGACAACAGCAAATTAACAGTAATGGATTACAAGTAGTAAACTGGGTTTTGCTCATCTGCAGCCATGCTCTGCCCCCAAGGGACAATTTTTATAAATACAATGTTGTTGCGATTCAAATGTTTCCCCTCTAATCTATACTCTCACCTCTTTATCAGTGGCAGATACTGTTGTCAAAGTAAATGTAAATGAACCATCACGACAATCTATGGAGCAAAGAGCAGACTGGAAGGCTCAAGATCATCAAGCTATTTGCATTTCTGTTGCAGACAGAATGCTCGCACTGCAGCTCCAAAGCAGGCCTTATGTAATCTATAAGTTTCCTATTCATCTTCATAAAATTCTAATTTTACACAGCAATAGTGTAAAGTCAGTTAAACACAAGAGTGATTTTATAGGTTTCCAGAGAGCTGATGTCATTTGGGAACAGTGTACTCCATTTATGCATTATGTCTGAAAAAAATACAGTCAGATACAAATCACAAAGAAACATAGTGAGTGTTTTATGAGTTCATAAATCTAGGGCTATGGATATGCAGGGACCAAAATTTGAATCGTTAAGCACCATAGTTTATGGACACAAAAGGATTCATTTTAACTTTACAGTATTTAGAATATGAGCAAAAGATGCAGCAGAAGCAAATATATGAGGCACTAAAATAGCACTAACTAAAAGTATTTTATTATTGTTGCTCCGTTGTGCAAGTTCAAAGGCAGTGGTCTAAGCGTGTAACGGTGCGCATCAGTAACAGAGATGCTGTGAGAACAGACACATACAGCACATGTGCAGTGCTTAACATATGCTCTAGTTTGGCTGATCCTTACAAAAGTTTCTTTTTTTCCTCCCCCCTTCTCTTCTCCATCAAGGCGGCTCAGGAAGAACAAATACACAAGAAAGGGTCCTGACTCGCAGCTGGTGAAATGCGATGTTATATTCTTCATAACTGTGCATCCCTCTGCTGCCTATCAACACAGGTGCTGCTCAAACACTTAATGGCAGAAGTTTAATCCACATTCACCCACAGCCAGGAAGCACACGAGTACACAGAGCAGCAAAGCTAATGTGCTTTAAAAAGATATTTTAAAAAGGTATAACCTGGCCACAATTTTACTTTTTTACTAAAACGTTATCCATGCTCCCCAGCTACATCTGTCTGTTCTGCAGCAAAGCATCTCTGCACCAACAGCTGAAAGCTATGTCAGACATGCTTCAGTGGGGCAGAAAAGTACCTTCTGTTTAAAGAAACAGGACATAAGAGTGATCTTAACAGGCAGAATTTAACACTACATTGCCCACCAGCTTCTGGGGTGACACGTATGATTATGGACTTGCAAATGCAGTGAATTATGGCAAAGGCTCAGGTATCAGAGGCACTTGAGACATGGCCACATCACACAATTCCCCACACACGTGTGCACCTACACACCCATGCACACTGACAGAAGGCACCACCAGCGGTTTAGCATCCCTTTAGAGGAGATTCACACTATGGCCAGAATACAGGGCCACTTCTGGCACAAACATTGTAGATCCCTGGTTAAACAGAGCAAAAGCACATACCTAACATGAAGATCTAACAGTCGTAGAAAGTCCTCAGTGCATCAGGTAGATGCTTAGGTGTCCTGTTGACTTCAGTTTAAACCCTAACCCAGTTTCAAACTTGAAGACACTAAGAACACAGAAGACATGTTCGAGGTCTCACCAGGCACCAGAGCAAGCAATCACCCCTGTACACCTCTCACCTCAGCCTTTACCCCAAGCCCATTTTACTCTTCACAAATGCTAATGCTGCCTCATAAGCTTACTTTAAGGTGAGATCAAAAATAAATAATGTGTAATCACAGAATCCATCGGATCAGAAGCCATCCTTATTCAGTGCTGTAGCGCTTGGAGTCAGCAACACCCTCTTATCCAGGCATAGCTAAAGGTCTTCTGGGTCTGACCTGAGCTCCACCAAAACACATGGAAACATTCTTCCTATAGATCAACAAGCTGAAACACAAGGTGATCTCACAAGCAGGTATTATATCCATTTTGTAAATAAGCAAAGTGAGACACAGATGAGTTCATACTCATCTCAATGGTATCTCAAGTAGCACTTTCAAGCCCTGACTCCCAGCTTCTTGTTCTTGTCTTTCAGTGCAATAAAGTACAAGCACAAAGTCAGTTTCAAGTAAAGCAAAAGACAGCCGTGTGTCTACCCTGTGTTTAGGTGGGACCAGTTGGCAAAGGTCCACTAGCTCTGGAATGATCAGGGCCACAGCTGGTATTCCTCCCTTTGAATAGAACATAGATATGATGTGGATAGTTCCAGCTGTTTCCCTCCTACTTCCCACCCTGCCATTTTTCTCCCACACAGACAACCACATTGCCACTATTTTTCCTCGGTTTTAAGGGGTCATTCACATTTTCCTTACCACAACTTTCATAGCAATGCCTAATTGACAATACCTAGACAGTAACAGTAGAAAAAAAGCTTTCCATCAGTAGATCACCAAGCTTCAAATGGCAGTCTGCATCATCCTCTGTTTAGAGATGAGGAAAACAGATCCAGGAGAATAACGTGACTCATGCAATATCCAGCAAACTAATAGCAAGACGAGATGTAGAAATCTGGTATTCCCAATGCCCCATGTACTACATTCTCGGGCTGCTCTCCCGGTAAAGTAGCAGCTTGCTTTCTGTTCTCACAAATTAGACTATCATCAGGATGCAATAAAGAGCTTTCTCTACAATTCAAACCTGTTCCAGTCACTCTTGTTGTACGCTTTGGCCCAGACCTCCATTAAGTTTGAAAAAGCAATTCATATAAGTAGTTTAAGAGCTAGTTTAGGACTGAAAACAAAGACATAACATAGAGAAAATGCTAAAATAAATTACAGTTGGTATCTTAAGAGTAAAGGCATACACAAAAAAATAAGCTTAAGGTGAAACAAATATTATTACAAATATCAATATTACAAATACTGATACATGCAGTTGTAAATACAATACATTTTGGCATTTACCCAATGAAGCAAAGCATCAAACTTTAACAATTGCTCTTACTATTGCAAGTGCAATCTCAGTTTCAGGAGCAACATGTTACAGAGATTTTGTGCAGCGTATTCAAGACTACTGTAGTTAAAATAAATTACATGTTTGGATTCAATTATCAGACCCTGATGAGTCATAGCCCTCATTTAGCATTTATTTAGGGGGGGAAAAAAAAAAAATCTTGGAAGCCTCTAGCACCACAAAGAAAATTCAAAGGGAGGGTGAATTCAAGCATTTGAAAAAAGTGAGAGGTGCATTAATCAGCAGGTTCAACCTCCCAACGGCAGGAAAAAAATTTATTGCTTGTCTCAGGCATCCTTCAATCTGACCTGCAAAGCAAGCAAATTTAAAGTAACATCCAGTACCTTACTGAGACTCACAGGCTGGGAGCCAAAACGCTCTCCATTATTTGCATTTCCCACACACATATAGACAAGTGTCTTAACCACATCAAGGTCATTCAATACCAAGACCATTAAATTAAGTTTTCCTCTAAAATGAGGCCTCATTATCAAGACTAATTAAAGGATGACAAAACCTTCCAAACAGTTCCAATCCTTGGCAAAGCCTTATTCATGACTAGAGCATTCTTTAGAAATGAAGTTGATTAAAATTATTAAAAGCTATTTTAGTCTCTGTGTTAAAGGTCTCCTGACTATCAACACTAGAACTGTATAAAATTGCTATGATATGTGATTTTTCTATTTGCACTTTCACCACATGCTTTTTATTGATCTTCTGGACTCACTAGCTCCCTACTTTTGGCAATTTTCCATCAATGTTTAGAAATCACAATATATGGGAAAGGCATGATGCAATACTGGAGAGAAGGGATGCCATCCAGAGGAACCTGGACAGGCTTGAGAGATGGGCCTGTGGAAAACCCATCAACTTCAACAAGGCCAAGTGCAAGATCCTGCACCTGGATTGGGGCAATCCCAAGCACAAATGCAGGCTGGGCAGAGAATGGATTGAGAGCAGACCTGAGGAGAAGGATTTGGGGATGTTGATTGATGAGAAGCTCAACATGACCCGGCAATCTGCGCTTGCAGCCCAGAAAGCCAACCATATCCTGGGCTGCATCAAAAGAAGCGTGGCAAGGAGGGCAAGGGAGGTGATTCTGCCTCTCTGCTCCACTCTCATGAGACCCCACATGGAGTACTGTGTTCAGCTGTGGGGCCCCCAACATAACAAGGACATGGACCTGTCGCAGCGAGTCCAAAGGAGGGCACAAAGGTGATCAGAGGGCTGGAGCACCTCTGCTATGAAGACAGGCTGAGAGAGCTGGGCTTGTTCAGCCTGGAGAAGGCTCCAGGGAGACCTTATTGCAGCCCTCCAGTACCTAAAGGGGCTACAGGAAAGATGGGGAGGGATGCTTTAGCAGGGGTTACAGTTTTAAACTGGAAAAGGGTAGATTTAGATTAGATATTAGGAAGAAATTCTTTACTGTGAGGGTGGTGAAACAGTGGAACAGGTTGCCCAGGGAAGCTGTGGATACCTCATCCCTGGAAGTGTTCAAGGCCAGGCTGGATGGGGCTTTGAGCAACCTGGTCTAACAGAAGATGTCCCTGTCCATGGCAGCGGGGGCGGAACTGGATGTTCTTCAAGGTTCCTTCCAATCCAAACCATTCCATGATTCCATGATTTTATCCCAGGAGCATTAGTTCCACAGGGGCAGACTGTACCACTTACAGGAGCTTATTCCTGCCATTAGCCTTTTAGATTTCTGGTTCAGATATTATGTCAAAAACTTGTTGAGTGGTTCTCAGTGCTAGAACAGAAACAAGCTCGTTTCTTAGTGGCTCATACAGTTAGTATTACCTAGCCAGCACCAGACACACAAGCAATGCTTTGTGAACACATCTGAGATATGTATCTCCATTCCAAAGTGCCCGATAAAGTTAGCAGAGGAGCACAGATAATAGAAAGAATATAAGGAGGTTTGCACTCCTCTCTGGAGAAACCTCCGTGGGTCTTAGACCTCAGGAAGAAGCTTCTGATATCTTATTTGCAGTCTCTATGTGGAATAGAAACAGTTCCCCTTCCTCCTCTTATCCATGGCTCCATGTAAAGAAATACCACCCATGAGCTGCTGCTTCTCCTCTGAACCTCCTTTCCACCCATTACACACAGGTTTGCATCATGTGTTTGAAATGAGATTGAGAGCCCTGGATTGTAAAATCGTTTTCAAGATGCAAAAAGCTAAGAAACTGTGATAACTTAGGTAAGCACTCAAGGTCTTACGAGTTTCTTCTTTTTCTGAGCAAGAATGGATTATGTGAGTGAAAGTTTCTGCTGGTGCCCTTGCAATTAACAAAGAACCTACAAAATCCCATTTGCCTAAACACTGTAAACGAGAATAACCAGCTCCCTCCTAGCTCAGTCATCTCGCTCAGTCTTTTCCACAAGCCCCATGCCCCAGAGAAGCTCTATCTCTACCTCCTCCCAGGGCTGTGCTCACCACTCTGAGCTTCCTCATCTCTAGCTTCACTCACACAGGCAGAACTCAGTCCCCAGGCTGCTGCTATCAGTCCTCTCAGTCTAGTTTAATTAGCCTTGCTGTGTATGTCCCCTGAAACAGCAACTTCCTACTGTTTCTACCCATCACATGTAGGGTGAAATGGCCTCATCCATTCAGGCTGAAGCAGGAAGGGCTATTGTGTCCATCTGCTTTAACCAGGTCTTTGAGAGGTGACTACCATTAATGCCTTCTTCCTGCAGACCAGGTGTTATTGCCAGCAGGACTATTGCTTATCACTTCTCAGCAGGAAACACAGGTGAAACATCCATGTAGCTCACAAGAGTGTTTCTAAACTATGTGCATAGGGAAGCTGAAAGAAGCTGAAAATCTTGCAAGACAACCAATAATAAAAGATTTCATGCTGCATTTCTCAGACCCATGCTGAGAGGATGGGTGTAGTCTGTTTTCCATAATTAGATGCTCCCATTGCCTGATCAAGAACCCAGGGATAAATCAATTTAATACTTGGAAATTACAGTTTTCACAAGAAATTGCATCAACAGAGTAAGAACAATGGGGTTCTTAAGTATTAAACTTGCCAGTGAGCAGGGAAAAATGCTGGAGAAAGGAAGCTAATCCAGAGCAGCAGGCACAGGGATATTAAAGAACAGCATGCCCAGACCTTTGTAAGGCACATATACTGTGGTGACTATTTGGAAAAAGGTGCAAAGCTTCTAAAGAGAGATTTTATTTTTTTTTTCCCCCACTTGTTCTCCTTGAGGGTTTATGGTTCCAAGAATGAAAAGAGACTTCTCAGGGCTCTGAAGAATGTGGGAAAACCTATCTAACTCTGGACCACCTTCCAGCATGTAGAAATTAAATTGATAAATTTGCCACCCAGAATACTTTTCATACAATGCATGTCGCTGGAACAGGCTCCTTTACTTCATCTTTTTCTTTTCTTCTGCTCTGCTGGGTCTCTCCCAACCTCACATAAACCTTTCTCTCTGCCAGTCTCTAGGCTTTAATTCTTTTGATGAGCTTCTTTCTCTTTGCCTAACACTGACCTGTCTTTCCCCCTTGGAGAAAGACATCCCATAGAGATAAAATATAAAGAAGAAAAAACTAAAAAGAAAGGATGGTAATGGGTTGTCACTGTAAAATGTATTTACCCCATTCTCCATGCTCTACATCAAAAAGTCACTCAAAATTCAAGTCATCAATCATTTCTCCCTTATTGCAAAACATTATAATCTACTTGTATGCTACTTTAAGATTAAAATTACGCTGTCAAGACATTTTATAGCTTTTAATTTTTTATTTTCTTTTTTTTACTCATGTTTTAATACCCTCTCACTAGGCTTGAAAAGCAGATGTCTTTCCCTATTGATTCTGTTCATTCCCTTTAGCAAATATTGATTATTTTTTTCTTCCCTCCCGAGTTACAAATAAATCAAAAATTAACATCTGTTCTCTTCCATGACAACAGTTTCTCAGTATCAATTGTGGCTCCCCTCTCAGCTTGCCAAGAACTTCATCATTCATGACTCAGCACTATAAAGGGTGACTAAGCACCCTTCACAAAGCTACTTTCGCTACAAAGACTGAACAAACCAACCATCTGAGAGGGTACCATCAGAAAAAAAGAAATACTAACTAGTGTTTGCTTCAGTTTAAAATCTGATTGTCTAAAGGACAAAGAAGTCTTTTTAAAAACCTATGTGAGCTCCCAAGAAGTGGCAATACAACCTAGGAGAGCAGTACACCACCTGGTTTGCCAAGCCTTACTTGAGGCTGTTCCATGATCTTAAACATTAAGACTGACCTTAATCATGTTCTTACACTTAAGCATACAGAAGCGTCACACCGATCTCTTGACTGCTGTATGTTGTATGCTGCATTGAACAGAAGCGTGTACATATTCATATACATACATAGTTACGCTAGGGTCAAGTCCCCACCTCCAAAGCGATTGCAGCCACCCAGTGCTGTCATCATCTGAATAAACCCCAGGACATTACAAGAAAACAATCCCACGATGCTTGTACTTGCTGTGGTTGCCCACCACCAGAAACAACAGAAGACTTTGGACAAGAAGAGAAGGGTCAAACAGAAATTGCCAGAGTTCCTCTTCTGTCATCCACTAGTTTGCCACTATTAATTTTCTACCTTTGCTAAACAACTTGTTTTCTGGTTACAGAGGGATCTGCAGTAGTTTGACACTGTGGGGATATAGCTCAATAAGTGAGGAAGGTGATTAAATTGTCCAGGTATTTCTGAAAACTGAAAAGACGGCAGAAATTCCCTACAAAAAAGCAAGGTGGTGTTTTGTCATCAATTGAACATAGTCTTTTGAACACCTGAGGAATCCAGGCAGATAAGACTTGGAAGAAAAGGAGTAACAAAAGAAAGCAGACATTAATGACAAGCAAGAAAGGGTGTCTCCAAAGTATCTCAAGAGGTAAAGGATGCTCTTTACCACACACAGAGCAATGATTTCCCTTAAAGGGGCTGGGGAACTTGAAAAGAATAATTATATCCTGAACATCTGAAAAGGTCTCCATGGAAGTCAGTGGGGAAGGATCACAGCCAACAGAGCAGGTGTGAACTCACCACGAGCAACCATCAGAGGTGGTCTCCTTTGGAAGCATTCGTACAGACAGGTGGCAACTGTTGAAAACAAACCAGCACACTGGGGTTTACACAGGTACATAGACAGGCGAAGTCAAGCACAGGGCAATGCAGCGTAGGAGAGGAGCTGGAAGACTGCCAGGAAGAAGGAAAAAAAAAAGAAAAAACAGAGTTAAGAATAAGATAACGAACTTTTTAAAGAGGGAGTTCCTCTTGTTCCAAAGCAGATTGCTTAGTGTGACCTAAGGCACCAGATAACTGCTTAAAAATAAGTTGTGTGCAGACGCAGGCCAGTTCTGATGGTGATGTCAACATGACACAACGCTCACTCAATCTGAGGTGCTAAAGCTGTCCTGCTTTGCATGCAGTAATTCAATATTCACTGCGACAATGAGACAGCATGAGCATTGCTCCACAAGGTGCTGTATTAGCATGTGGGGGAAAGCCTAAGCTTTATACACAAGGTGTGCTGGAATGGACTGTCACGGACTAAGGTGCATGTTAGGTTCCTAACAACGCAGCGGTGTCAAGGCCTCCGTACTCCCAGCCCTGCCAGTAGGAAAGCAGAAACTGAGAGTCAAAGGAATTTTTCACCCAAGAAAACACACTGCTACTGCTACAGTTAGGCAAGGATTTTAAAGTGCTAAATTCTGGAGTTGAGGGCCTAAAGCAGCACTTTGATGCCCAAATCTCTTCACAGTTCTAGGTATTTAGAGAACACCAATTCCATATACTTCCAGGTTAAAGTTAAAGCCCACCGAGATCACAGGATGTGTCCATCGGTCACTTAAATGCAGGGATCAACTTTATCTGTTACAACCTCAAACAACAGCCAGAATCCTGCTAGAAATGCCACAGAGACAGACTCACTCCATCTACTGTCTCCCTCAAACTGTCTGTGGCTTGGTTCAATATGGGAAACAGATCACACCCATCTGTAATTATCTGTAACTGTGTAAAAACTACTGTTCTCACCTGGCTAAGCACAAAGCAATGATAATTTAGTTAAAAGTGCTTTTGCTGGTCATTGCATGAAACAATTTCTTTATCTTGAATAAACATGGTGCCAGACTGCCAAAGCATGTCTGTCAGGGAGCGCAGAATCCTTTCAGAAGGTATTAGACAGGCACTCCAAGATGTTTATACAGCACTTCACACTGTCGAGGTAAGAGACTCAAAGCCAATACTAATGCTTTTCATATGATGAACAGAAAAAAAACTCAAAACACAAATTGCTGGAGGGAATAAAAACAGTGCCAGCACCACTGGTCACTAGCTGGCCTGCTGTTAAGGAAGACGTACTCACGCATTTTGTGCTGCACTTTACCTCTCCCTGGGATTTCAGAGCATTTCACTCCCTGGGGCAGCTAGGATTTTGAGACATTTTACATCAGTATTTTCAGATTTTATTTTTTATTTCTTAGCTGCTCTTTCACCAAAAACCAATATGTTTTTCATCACCCACAGCAGCTCAGCTAGCAAATTCTTCACATAAGTAACCACTGACACGTATCGCTGAGAAGCCAAGGAACGAAAAAAGGTATGTGGAAAATGGGCCTGAAGTACAAAGTATTAGACAAATATATTAAAGGCTAGTGGGGGAAAAAAAAAAAAAAAAACAACAAACACCAAAACCCAGTTTGTGGCCTTCACTTTAGACATGGAGGATAAACAGTGTTCAGTTCATACCCCAATATTTCAGCAAATCAATCTTCCTCACAAGACAATATGGCAGGTTTTACTCAGACTGTCAGTCCACAGGACAAAGTTCCACTTTTTAGACAAAAGTCTACTCCATTTCCAACTACCTTTCAACTTCACAACAAGCATGTCCTTAACCCTGAGTGGTTACCCTGTGAGCAGAAGGGCTGAAACGAAAGGACTGTACAAGAAATAAGCAGAAGTTTGGAAAGATAAGCAAGAGCAGCCATGGTGAAAAGTAACAGCAAAGACTGAGATGAGCTGGGTGTCAGGACAGCCTCTGGTCTTGAGTTTCCTGACACATATATTCCCCAAGAAATGTCTGCTTTGGAATTGCTCTGCATGGACTGCAAAGACCACATAATCTTCCTCTAAATTACAGCAGGCTGGTTTGGAGCTTTGCGTGAAAGCACAGTCTTTGTGCACGTGTCTCTCTTTCTGCCTCTCTGCCACAAGTACATGTAAACCTATCTGTTGATGGCAATCCCCTTGGACAGAGGTCTTCAAGGTTACTAAGTCCCTCACATGAAATGAAAGATAGACAAGCCGGTAGAGGAAAAAAGATGTTACGGTGAATAGAGAAGGTGAGACATCAGTGTGAGCTCAGGCCTTATTAATCATCAGGAAACCTTCATGGGAAAGACTCATTTTGAGTGCCCTGATTGCACAAAATGCATCTCTCAAACTTTGCAGTTATTAGATATGAGAAATTCCACCTCTTATTCACAATTTTTTATGCTGCTATGAATCCTCCAGAGCTTACTCTTAGTTATAGACTCCGTTAAAACTCTTCCCATGACCAAAATATTCTCTCTCCCCAACTCACCCCCCACTTTTTGTGAATTCTCTGATGTCTCATAAGCCTCTACCTCACTACTGTAGCTTTAGAATAATTTAGTTAAAAAGCCAGTCAACCATGAGACACAAAGCCATAGGAAACGAGTTTTCATTAGTTCTGCTAGTCACAAAAGTACTTGTTTATTATTACAGAGGCAGCTGGAATATATTTGGTTTCTGCACAATGTCTCTCAAATTTTACTCTCAAAACCAAGAACAGCTGGGACACAAGATTACTGACAACTGCCTGTAACATTATTAAAAAAAAAAAAAAGGATAGCATCACAAGATAAAGCCCCAATCTGTCAAGAAAGAGCACACTAGGGTAAGGCAACAAAATCTGCCAAAAAGCAGGGTACATTTTCGCAATCTTTACTGGTGATCTAGAGAAAGAAATGAAGACATGTTAATGAAAGTAGGCAGGTGATGAGAGCCAGGGGCATGCTGTCAACAACAGAAAGATCCAGAGGAAACTAACAGCAGAGCAAGGAAAATGCTGTGGAAAAACGTCTCAAGTTATCACTCATATCTTAAAAGTGAACTCCCTTTTAACCTGACTCTCCACAATGCGGATGTTAAATGGTTGAGCTTTGCATGCAAAACTACCTGTCTACACTCTGCTATCCATATCTCAAGCAGCCTGTTCTACAGTACAGCAAAATACAACGAGATAACAGCTTTCCAACCCCCTTCCATAAGCCTGATGTATCAGCAATTTAACCAGGGCAGAGGGCAACCAGTAGCAAAAGCTTTATTACCAGACAGTCAAAAATTGGCTCTGCAAGAACAAGCAAAGTCAACACAGAAAATAGCTCATCAAGGGCCAGAGATAGCCTGCATGACTGAATAGTCTCTTTAGAGAGGAGGATTATCCACTGCGAAGCCACCAGTCAGGACTTCCTTAATGTCCTGCTCCAACACAGATCTCTGCAAAGCACTGGACAAGTCATCTCAGCACACAGTCTTGCATTAGATACAAACATCTAACTCTCTTTCAAGTCAACTAAGGTGAAGGAGCTGAGTACTTCAGAAGTTCTCTCCGTGTTCAGATTCTCATCTGTGAAAGGGTCAGGTAATGAGGAGAGACTGCAGAAAGGACCAAGACATTCAGACTGACAGCAATAGGTGGCTGGGGCTCACTGTACACTTGGGGCTCTGAGGTTTGGTGGAAGGGCTTTCCTAGCTTCTCTAGCAACACAGACAAAGCGAACAGTGGGAGAACCTCTGGAGCAGATAAACTAAGAAAAGGAAGAGACACCACTTAATACTGACATACATAAGCAACCCTGCAAGGAAAAAAGTGATTTTGCTGTTTCACTAGGGAAGATGTCTGAATTGAGAAATTCACCTCTGCCACATTCCATCTTCAGGGAGATAATGCTTCCAGCTGTGGAAACTGGCCATGTAAGAGACAAGGGATTATTACAGCTGAGATATTTCATTTTTTTCCCAGGGATCCAAAGGTATGTCACAACCTGAGGTGGCTACAAAAGGCTAACTGAGAGAACCCAGGTCTAAAGGGAACCACTTAGCAGTGATGAAATCTGTCAGGTAATACCATTGCTGTCATGTACAGTAATAACCAACAACACGATCTAAATATTCTGAGGGCAAACTAGCTGACTGCTACTCAGCCAAATCTGAACTTCAGTAAGGACACCACCAGCAAGGAAATATAGAATATCTTAAGTTGGGAGGGACCCATAAGGCTCAAGTCCAACTCCCTGCTCCTTGCAGGAGTACCTAAAATTAAACCATATGACTAAAAGCATCATCGAGACACTCTTTGAACTCTGACAGGTTTGGTGCCATGACCTTGGTGCGCTTCCCTGGGGAGTCTGTTCCAGTGACTGACCACCCTGTCAGTGAAGAGCCTTTTCCTAACATCCAATCTGACCTTACCTTGACATAGCTTCAGTTCCATTTCATCATGTCCTATCACTCGTCATCGGAGAGAGGAGATCAGCACCTACCCCTCCACTGCTGCCCTTGAGGAAGGTGCAGACTGTGACAACGGCAACCCTCAGCTGTCTCTTCTCCAAGCTGAACAAGCCAAGTGACCTCACCCACTCCTCAGAAGTCTTGCCCTCAAGGCCTTTTACCATCTTGGTTGCCATCCTCTGGACACACTCTAATAGCCTGATCTCCTCCTTATAGTGAGGCACCCAAAACTGCACACGGTGCTCAAGGTGGGGCCACACCAGTGCAATGTAGAGCGGGGCAATCGCCTCCCTCAACCACCTAGCTAGGCTGTGCTTGACGCACCCCAGGACACAGTTGGCTCTCTTGGCTGCCAGGGCACACTGATGACTCATATTCACCTTGCCATTGACTCAAACCCTCAGATCTCTTTCCATGCGGCTGCTCTCCAGCCTCTTGTCCCCCAGTTTGTATGTATAACCAGGATTACCCCACCCCAGGTCAGGAATCCAGCACACTCGCTCTTGTAGTTTCCTGCAGTTGGAGATTTCCCAGCTCTCTAGACTATCCAGATCTCTCTGTAAGGCCTCTCTACCCTCAAACGTACTCAATGGACATTTGATTCCTACATCCAGTTCATTTATAAAAACATTAAATAGCAGTGGCCCTAAAATTGAGCCCTGGGGAACCCCACTGGTGACTGGCTGCCAGTCTGATGCCACCACCACAGTGACATGACTCCTCCAGCTCTGGGCCCCACTGAACACAGCTTTGTAGGAGCTTTTAGAAATCACCTTCGCATCTTTCATCCCATGCTCAAGCTGTATGTCTGTCCTTGCTTCTGAATCTTACCTCTGACAGCAATACTCAGTTTGCTTTTATTGGGCAAGTCAGCTGTGCCCAGTTTTACCTGTTTACAAAGTCACAAGCCAGAAGCTCCACAGCACTGCTCCCACCTTGGAGGGGAGCTGAGATCACAGAGCAAAGAAAGCGGCATCAGTGGGCAGTGGAGTGTTACAGCTGAGCCCACATGAAGGTGGTGGGAATGCGGAGGGAAGCATATTATAGCTTCCTGGAGATTCACCTTCTCTCCCCAGCCACAGAGAATAGACAGAAACACTGATATGTTTGTTGTTTGGTGGGATTTGGTAAGGTTGTTTAAGAAAAGCAAGGCCACCACATTATACTACATCTTGGTAGAATTACCTGAACTTAAAAAGCAGCCTAGGATAAGTGTTTATTCTTATTACAACTGGAAAGTACAAGCTACTATTCATCTTCATCCAACAGAAGCTAATAGCCACAGCACTTAAGTAGGAGGGCTATTCTTCATGCTGGTTTCTTCGCTGAACAACAACAGTGTTGTTTTTCTCTGCCAAAATAGTAGACTAATGAATGATTTGTTACAGGACTATCTTACAGACAAAAAAGCAGTAGGGAAAGGAAATGCCTTGGACAGTAAACATCTACAGCTCTCCTAAAAACCTGGACAGCCTCGTGTCTATAGAGTCCCAACACCCCATATACCTACAAATGAACTTTCTATTCCTATATCGCATGAGACAGAGAAAGCTATTGCTTCCCTTTTACAGATGAGAAACGAAGCAGTGACTTATTCCTAGAGGGACTGGTGAGAGCTCATACCTGAAATGCATTTTGCTGCAGGGCAGTCTGGCAGGACTATGAAGAGCAGAGAAAAAATAAAGCCATCACTTTGAAAAATCCACTGAGTTCACAACAGTGGCATGAAATAACTCAGCAAGACTGGGGACAGCGGGCAGAACAAGGCAGACCTGAAAAGAGAACTAGGAGGGACAGCCATTGGGAACGGGAGCAGCTAAAACTTACAGATCAGATTTTCGGACTTCTGCAGAAGAGCAGCACACGTTTTGCACAGAACTTAAAGGCATCTCCTGCTCTGTTTTCCACAATCTACAGAAAAAAGGATTGGCCAAACGTTCCTACCACTAAATCAGTCCTTTCACTACTAGTCACAGCCCCGTCTCACCAGTTCAAGCATCAGAAATTACGGTTAGAAGCCTCTCTCATGCATTTAGCTCATCTTAAGACAGGAAAAGGATTCTGGACAGTAGAGATTCCTTTTACTGTCAATAAACCATAATCCCTCCATTTGGGCAATAATAAATACCTCCAGTTATGACTGCCTGAACTACTTTTGTAGCTTATGACCAGACCTTTATCCTTACTCAATAGAAAACATGATACCGATATAGCCCCTCTAACAAAGGTAAAGCATGATAAATACAAGGGATCTGCTTGATGAATATGGAGTTTGCAGGTAGTAATGAGCAGGGGGAATCACGTGGGCCAAGGCGTCAGGCCTTGAAGATAACCGAGTGGCCTAAAGTCACCAAAGCCTCATGGCTGCAGGCTGGGCTGTAACCTGGTCCGCCTCCCTCGCCGTCAGGAAAGCCGTCTCATCCACAGCACTCTCAGCTCCCAGATCCAAGTTACACAGAGGAAAGCAAAGTTAACAAATAAAAAACAGTCCCTCAAAGTGCATTGTCTCTGGTTTGGTTCAGTGTTTTTTTGCCTTCTCCTCCTTCCCCTGCTCCAGAGAAGACCAACAAGATTGCTGTTAAATTCTGTGTCTTAGACAAAGAGGAAACTTAATTGCAGTCTTCAGGAGACTGAGTTTCTATTGAATGAGATAATGAAGCATAACCAATTGCATTTCAGTGCCAGGGCTCAGAAGGCAATTTGCTGAGCAGCAGAGGTGTGGAGCAATCTCCTCAGCAGAGTGATTCACTGAAACCCAGCAACTGGCAGACAGAGACAACCAGCTCCAGATAGAAGAGTTTCACAAATGACAGTAAAAGGAGCTTGTAAAAGGCTCCAGCTCAGGTAAACTGCAAAAGACATATTACCGCTGACCAGCTAATTAATAAAAATTATTACTAGAATTAGCAATATGCGTGTACAGGATCTTTCCTATGAACACTAAAGCAAAAATATTTACTGTTAACATAAAACTACTGAATTAGTCACGCACTCTCTAAGTTCCCCCCCTGCTGTCAGCAGTGCCGGAATTCAACAAAACAAGATCCTGCTCAGGACAGAAATGTATAACTCTAGCCCTGAATAAATGGATTCTTAAAATGCTTACTAAATCACTACACAATAACGGGTGCTATATCACAGGAAGCCTCGTTTTCTACTGCTAGAAAAGACCAGCTGAACAGCTTTATTTTTCAATGTATTTTTGGAATGTACTTCTATGAGCTTAAATGATGGCGTTGAGTCATAAGCTCTGGGATGCATCTATTCAGCCCATGCTCAGGTATCTGGAATGCAAAAGGCTGGGAAAGAGAGATATGGGCTCTTGGTTCTTTACCAACTCAGTATGTCCTATATTCCACCAAGTATTTCCCTCCTCCAAAAGGAGCTTGCAGAATAACTTAAGCAATCTATAGAGATACCTCTGTCTTATGTATTGCTGCACAAACACCTGACATACAGGAAAAACCAAACCGAGCTCTGCAAAGATACCTGATCCCCCACAGGAAACCAATTATTTTATCAGATGAAGGAAATGCAGTTCTTCGTTCAGAGTCAACTCCAAGTTGTGAGAATTCAGTAGCTCTACCACTCAGGATCACATGCCCACTTAAATACCAGATGAGCCAAATGTTTGGCAACAAAATCAAGAGCAGGACCAGCACTGACACTTCCACAAGCTTGTAAAGAACCTGTCAGCCTACCCCCAAAATGAGATAGCTGTCACTTTAAGAATACCTACCACATTTAGGTTCATCTGACACCACCCTCACACCCCCTCACCACACCCCAACCCCCCCCCCAAAAAAAAAGATTCTTTGGCTGAAAGTAGAATGGACTGCAGGAGAAAAAAATTCACATTCTTCTAGACAACTGTGGATAGTGCTTTGTCACACACCCCTCCCAAAACAGCAGAGTGGGAAGAGGAGCAGAAAAGAAGATCTGACTACATTTTCTGTCCTTACCGTACTGATTTTTTTTCAGACACTTTTACACGACAGAATTTGACAGAGCAAAGTCTCAGCCAGGAACTCCTCAGACTGACATGATCTGGAGAAGATTTAAATTAGGGAAGAAGTTGTACAGCCTTGGTCTCAGGTGTGAGACCTCAAACATAACGTCCATCATCCAGTAAAGACACTTATAAAACAGAATCTCAGTCAGCGAATGTCAGGAAGAAGGGGCTTGGGATTTGTAGCAAAAACCAATTAAACAGTTCCCATCTCGATTCTCTGAGCATCTGAGATTGCAGGCAAAGGAGAGCACATAACCACATCCCCCTAAGACAAAATGCATGAAGCAAAATACTCAATTACTCTAACTTCACAGTTCTAACAGGAAAGGAGGCTCAAATCAACACTCCTAGATACTGGTAACTCTGTATTAAGATGTACAGAAGTTCAGCTCCTAACTAATTAAACAGCTAAATCAAGACCTTAAACCAAGAACTACATATCTCAATAATCCTGGGTTCTGGGGAGTTTCTGTTACAGATTGTGGCTGTTTAAGCTGTACAGATACAGTACAGAGTAGCTACACAGAGCAAAAGATGGATAACCGCACAGTGCTGTCATTAGCAAGTTCCTAAGCAATTCAGTTCCTCTACTCTTTTTAGGCAGTGCTGTTTATGAGACAGAACAGATTTTCTGGACAGCATTATTTTGTGTGTCATGAAGCCTTGGGTTTTGGTTTTTTTAATGAATTAGGAAAACAGAACTTACTGGTACCAATACTTTGCACACTACAAGGGGTAACTACCATCACAGACTGCAACGCCACATGCTTGCAGTAACATTTGTGGAGGGTAGAAACATGCCAAATTCCAGTGTCATGGGTGAAAAATGATATTAACAAGGACTGAGGGTTTGTATCTTTGCACCCATGCCTCATCCACAAACAAACAGTGCAAATACTTAACATGCTGCTGCCTTTGCACAAAAGCCTACCTTTGCCCTGCAAGTGGCCGTGGGCCAAAGTCAGCTTTCAAAGGCCCTCCAACACTGGCATAAGCACGCTTCCACTGAAATCAATGGGAATTTCCTCACTGAGCTAATGAGAGGAGACCCTGGCCAACACCAGTCCCATCTGTACTGAGTATAATCCATCATTCTAACAAAGTAGAAAATTCATTCACACACAAAACAAATGAATATTCAGCACAGCTATACATGATACTGAGTCCAGTAGCATTATCAGCTATATAACAGTCATGAGCAGAAAAGAAAGCAGCATTCTTGCAGGTCTATACTAAGTCTGAACAGGCAAGTGGCACATTATTTATTCCCAGTCTCTGAGCCACCCAGTCCCTTAACAGGTGCTTCTGAGTTTTTTCCTTTCTCAAAAATCTCAGCTCTGGTTTATCTGCCATCCCCATCTGCTAAAACACTAGTCTGCTTCCCCCAGCTTTCACTGAGAATGTTGCAACTTCTAATATCCCTTTCTCAGAGCCCATTTTCTAATTGGATGGCTCACTCCCCAGCATAATCGTTTTAGAGGGAACCAAAGCATGATTTAATCTGTCAGGTTCCTTAAGATATATTAAGGAATCTCTGCATTGCCAGAGGGTCAAAAATCCTAAACTGTTGATTGCTGGTAGTATTTGCAATAAACAGAAGACTGGCGTATATTTGTTTTGTTCCATGTATTCTTTCCTCTTTTGGCCACAGTCAGAGAGAGGCTGCTGTGCTAAACAGAAAATAAGACCTGTGTGGAAGTATTTATGTTCTGCAATGGATCCGAAATGAAATTCAACATTGTTCAACTTACATTATAGTCTCCTGCAACGACCAGGTGCACCCTCTATTTTATTCTTCCAATCTGTTCATAGATGCTATATTTTCAATGCAAAATAATCAAGACAGAATTGTCTCATGTTAATATAAACCTAAATGATAATTTAAGATTACACAAGGCAAGCATCAGAAAACAGCATTAAAGCTGTAAACTTGCCCAAACCAATTACTTGTTTCTCCTTCCAGGGAAATTAACATAGCAGTTCATCAACAGTAATCAGGGGAAAAAAAAAAATTTCTATCAGCATGATTATTCCCTTCCTCCATTTTCAAACTTTCTTTACCTAAACAGGTAGTGAAAAGCATAGTCAAACCCGTCCAAAGATCTCTAGGAAGTCTCCTCTGTGAGAGACGCCATGCAATACTTGTCCACTCTCACCGTTTCACAGCCAATAACTGCTTCAGCATGAAATTCTCAGTCATGCAACATCATCATTTCATCCTGGCTGAGTTCCCTTCGCCGTCCTTATCTCCAACTGCTGAACCCACCTCACCTTTTCAGAATCTATTTATATCAAATGCCAGCAAGGTAGCAGGGACTGTCAGCTCCCACCTGAGTGGGACACAGCTCTGCGGAGACAGAGAGGACATGATTTTTAGCAATATGAAAGGAAAATAGCTTTCTTCTTCCAGAAGAGCAAGCAACAAGAAAGCCTTCATATTAATGGGGAAACCAAAGCAAGGAATAGTTGTTTATGCAAAGGAATGATACACCCAAGGAATACCGTTGCTAAACAGCACTGCAAGCAAGCTTTAAGGTGGTGAGTGTGCTGCAGCAAGTCTGCATATATACAGCATGGGCCCAGGCAAGACCAAGCCTTTTTATTCCTCTTATCAGTGAAAATTAATGGATGGATGAGTATAGCCTCAAAGCATCCAGTTAAGGGGGGGGGGGGGAAAGAAGCTCAGCTAAGGGGATTGTTTTTCCCCAACGTACTAAAGGGGAAGCTATGTTAATACTTTCAATGACCTGAAGGCACAGGAGACAGCAGTACCCACACAATCTCTTCCCTCAGGTTTGTGCCCGGCAAACTTAGTTTCCCTCAGAGAGGGCCCTGGCTCAGTTTCCCTTCTGATACTGCTTATTGGAGGAAAATCAAGAGAGGCTCCAAATGGACCAAAGCTCTAGCAGCTGTAGCCTGCTCCTTACTCTGAACAGCATGATCCCCACTGGTGCCTCTCCCCACGTTGCAGCTGTGGCAGGCTACTCCCCCTCCCATCGCTTCCCACCCTTGGGCTCCAGACACAGAAGCGAGCTGTTATCCACTTGGTTTTACCCAAACAATGGTCCTACCCCTTCCTAGGTCCCCCTACCTGAGCTACACCCCTTCCTGAAGTACCCCAGAAAAGGACCCCTTGCTACCGACTGGCACACTCGATGGTGCTTGGCTGCTCCAGGCAGGAGCCATGGCAAGGACTGCGCTGCAGACGGGCATGCTGACGGGGCCCATGTGCAGAGCGACCCCGACATACGGAGCAGGCATTCCTCCTCTCCCTTTCACACACAAGAGCTTGCCAGTGCTTACAGATGAAGCGTGTCCATGCCAGTCCTGGGCAACATCCTAGTCACCATGTAAATCAAACAGCATTGACAAAAAAAGCACGCGTCTTAAGTATGAACGTAAAGCCAATTTCAACCGTTGCTCCAGTCAGCAGAGCTTTCACTGAGAACATCCTGATGCCAGCCTAGTTGCACTGTCTTCTTCACAGCCAGCGGTTGGTTAAACCTATGTATCACTACCGGAGTTATATCGTCATACAGGCTAGTTACAGCAGCAACCCAAAAACGAACGTGGCCATGAGCTCCCCTTAAAATGATCTTGCCCTCTTTTGCATGTTTCATTCTTGAGCCAGGTATTCCAGAATATTTAAACTGCTCTTGGTCCAGCGCAGACGTGATGCCAGGAAGTTCTATTAGGAAATAGTTTTGAAGTGTGGTCTGCTCAGTCATCAGGGGATTTCAAATTTTTATGCTACTTAAACCAAACAGTAGCAGTTTAATCTTGAAATGCAAAACAAGGCAGCTTTGCCTCCTAAGGAGAAAGGTAGCAAAGACGTCAGTAAGGATGCCGTTTCTTAGGGATTCATTCAATGTATGTACTAATATTTTTCCCTCTCCTTCCCCACTGTCCAACAGCTTTGCTGCTCAATTTTAGTAGGAGTTATCGTTACATTGATTTTCCATTCCTTTGCGTTTGTCTTCATGGGCTGCAGTGTTAATAACAGTAACAAAAATAAGCAGATGATCTGCCTATTCCACTTGTATTCTACTAAAATCCATCAGAATTTGTGAATTTGTGAGCTGTAATTGGCTACAAAAACACAGGGAGAAAACAGCAATATGCAGTGTTAATTTTTCTTGTCCTAGAATACAGCAACTGCACTGCAAGCAAGCAAACAATTCTAGGGAAATATCTCCTGTGTTAACAAGAAAGATTCACCACCTTATTACTAACAATCCCAAAGCATAATTCATGTTCGCATATCTGCCAGGAATATTCAGTTATTCTTTAATAACAAAAAGTCAGTCAGCTGCTCCTGCTTTTCTCCCTAATTATGAAAAATGTGGTCCTTCTCATTTTGAATTATAATAAAAGCACCGCCCGGGGCTGTTCAAGTTCCTCTCTTTCTACACATGAATTGTCCTTGAACAAATGCAAGATAGCTAATGCATCAACTCGTGAAAAATGTTCACAGGTAAGTACCTAGAGAACACATCTGCAGGTGTCCTTGAGCATACCATAACATCGCATTTCAATGAGAAATCTAAATTTGCGACCTTTGCTGATGAGGTAGTAGAATGCATTTTAGTACATATTCTGCCCTAGTCTCTCCCCCTTGATATCAACAGGAAACACTCGCTACAGATATTCTACTAACATTTCATATATTCTACTATCATTTCACACATTCTAAAGCATTTAACTTTTCCATACCATGCTGCAGCACATTAGGAGAGCATCCAAACACTGCAGTCAGTTTTATCACAGCCTGCTCTTGGAAAAGCTCTCTTTATACTAAGTGACTTACAAAGTACAGACAGCTTCACGCTGCTGCTTTGCACTGGGCAGAGGTTCACGTTTGGTATTTATCTATACCACCACAAACCACAGCACTGGCCTGAAACACTGACAAGTTCTACATTCATGACTGAACATGAATGGAGTCTTTTCTCCTTCAAAAGCTAGAAGTAAGTTTTACACGCATTTACTTCAAGGGAACTAGAATTTACTCTAAGTTCAAGCTAATTACACTTCATGGCACTTTCATTCAGTGAATCTGAAGGCTACTTAGAAGTCTTGGGCCTGATACTGAAGTCATCTGCATAAAGAACGAGTACTGCCAACAATGGACAGTTTAAAGCAGGGAACACACCCTTGAAGTGAACATCCAGCAGGTCGCCACAGCCACCAGTGAAATGCAGCTGTATTGGGGATAGAGGGGATGAAGAAGAGAGAGACATATGCGCGGCATGCAATCGCCAACACAAAAAAAAGAATGTTGTATTTCATTGCACATATAATTTCACTATATACAAAGGATAAAGTATCTGTTCTTGTAAGACCTACTGTGCCAGTGTAATAAGCCACAAGTGGGCAAAACCTCTTGCTACACAGCTGTTCCATCATCCTGTGCTGCCTTGCACAGTGGTAAAAAAATTATTCCAAGGGAAAGCTCATCCCAAACCGACACGCCAGAGCCCAGGAAAATATCCAGGGGATGTCCCTTGACACAGCACAGGTACAAGAGGTCCAAAACCTATATAGTCACATTTAGGCATTGCTGAATCCAAGTTCTCTAGATTCTTGCCAAAAAACATTTGTTCAGCCTCTTGCCAGAATGTGTTAGTGCAGCTTCAGCAGGGTACCTGCCACAGCCACATGACTTTGGGTTGGCATGAAGCCCAGAGGAGCTCCCATCCACCACAGGTTTCTCCCTCACAGTACATCTATCAGCACAGTTTGCACATCATAAAAACAATTTCTAAGTTCACGTTGCTTTAACTTCACCTCATATTTCAGTGACACAGCAGATTCGCCTTTCCAACTTAGCAGAGTGTGTCTTGTCTTTCTCCTGCCCCTTTCCTTCCACAAGGATTTTTCACCTCTGCAACATGGCTGTGATGTTCACCCCAACAGTCACACGAAGCTGCTCACTTCACCTACAGAAAAGTCTCCAGGCAGAGTGACAAGGTGGTGGTCTTGTTTAGTCTCAATGCTACCATTTATGGAAAAAATAAAAAGTCACCCGAAGAGCCATCCCCTTCTGCAACAAGGTACTTATTTCTACAGGGGCTCAAATACAAGTGTTTAACTGGGATGACTCTGCTTCTTTTGCCAGATCACAGCCTAGGACAGTATAGCTTCAGGCACTTGGAGAGATCTGGATTTTTGCTTGTGTTTGATTTTGGCTCGTTTCTAACATGGGTTCATGCTCCCAGAAGCAGGTAATTTCACAAGCTCTTCTACCAGATAGAAGTAAATACATTATGGTTCTGCATGAAGGAACTGCAATATATACTGAAAATGAATGCCTGCATAATTCTGAGGGCAAAAACTTCAGGATGTAATTTTACTTCAATATCTTATGTATTTACATGCTCTCTCTGAGTAGCAATAAAAGCTTAACAGCATTCAGTTTGAATGCAGCTCTGCTATGGGTATGTACATTTGACAAAAAGTGTACTACTAAAGCAGCTTTAATCTATTCACTGCATGGCCTATCCCTATTTTCTTATTAGGGAACAAAGACTAGAGTCATAATCATAGAAAGTTACAGTCAACAGATTTGGAAATACAACCAACTGTAGGGTACCAGACGAGAAGCCTGTGGCTGGCCCAGGAAAGCAGTACTGCCGAAAAGCCACCGGATTCTACCCTTTCTGTGCTATCTTGCAAGGGTAACCAGTCCCCGTGATGGTGGTGGCCTGTTGGACCACAGCAAGGACCCTTGAAAGGGGCCCCCCAGATAAACAGCAATAGGGTTTCCATGCAGTAGAGAAGAAAAAGACCAAGTCAAGCAAGTACAGAAGGGCAGAGGAGAGCAGCGGGGTCCTGAGTAACGCTCAGGGTGCGACACAGGAGCACACGGACCTTGCTGCCCAGCAGCTCTGCAAGATCAAAACCCAGGGACAGTGCTAGAGGGTCAAGCAGCAGCCAGCCTGAACAGCCCTCCATGCCCCTACAAACATCCTCTGGGTGCGAGGTATATGACAACCCACTCTGCTATTATACAGTAAAACCATATGTTTCAAAACCAGGAACGCAAAGCTCCGTTTCCCTGTCTAGGGGTTATAACATAAGCAGCTGAGGTCAGTCATTTCTCCCAGGAAGCATTTGCTTGATATATCTTTTATTTCAAATCAGATTCAAAAGCTTTGTCTCCAGCTTCGAAGACGCTAAACAAGCAGCATAAGATTATATACACAGCTTATGGAGCTTACAAGAGACTAGGTACCTGTCAGCCGTCATTCACAGCGGATGTTGGTTTAGATGCAGCATTGAAAATATCTCAGTGAAGGCTGAAAGAATGAAAAGCAATGTCTGCAGTCACACACGGCTCCCAAATCAGCGTGCCAGTCAGACTTAAGGAGAGAGACTTACATCTCCATAACCAAAGACGGTCTAATTTTGATATTCAGACTTCAAAGTTAAGCCCACCTGATGAAATATCACTGGCTATTAAACAGGAAATCTAAGTTTTGCGTTGGTTTCTTTAGGGCTTGGGGGGATTTGGTTTTTCATTGTGTTTTGCTTTTAAGTCTGTAGTTAAATGAGGCCTGGAAATTTCTGATAGGTTTTACTGTGATAAACTGAAGACTAATGCAAATTCTTGTATGTTTTCACTGCAACTGATACAAGAACCATAGCACACTACTGGGTTGCAGCCCAGTTTTGCACAATAACGTAATATCTGAAAGATGCCATGACTTATCCCAGAGGATATTGCACAGAATTTATCCATAAAACCCTGAAATGAAAGAATTTTCTTTAGAAAAAAAAAATTAACAGGTCAATATTTTTTAGCAGCTTTGGTTAAAAATATATCATTTTCTTTAAAATGATAAATTGTGACCATCTTTCACATTCTTCTAACGGAAAACAACTGCTGCCAACTCGTAAGTTTTGCACATAAGCCTTTGAAATCTCCCTGTTTGGCATCCTCTGAATACCAGGCAATTTTAAATATCTCATCAGCTAGGAAATACAGGTGGCAAAAGAGGGTTGATTGAGAACAGAGATTGAACTGTAACTCTGAACAGTTTCTCCTGCGAAGGAGACAGAAGAACAAATTGCAATACAGTTCACATGAGTGAAGCTGTATAATTGCAAAATGCAATCTCTCTCCATGGATGAGAACGAACTTTCCCTATCAATATTTATAAGCTTGGTATTTCAGAATCTCATTAGAACATGTCTGATATCTCACAGGTTGTGTAGAAAATAAAAAATAATGGCATATTTGCCACGGCTTCTGACAAATGCCAGCTTCTTTTTAAACAAACACCATCCTGCATCCGCTACCCTGTGCTCACTGAATGTTCCATCTGATGTTCTGCTTTAGGGAGTGTTTGTTGCTGTGTGTAGCAGAGCATGTCACAGTAAAGTTTATGCTTGGAAAAAGTCAAGCCTGCCTAACATATGTTGTTCTCCAACCTAGTAGAAATAAATATTTTAGTTACTTCCCCTCTTCTACAGTCAGGCTGATGTTTTTATTCTGCTTCTAGCCACAGTCTTTTCCTTTGGGCCTCTTTCTCATTTACACAATTTGATAAAAGAAACACTCTTCCAAATAGCTTTGCTTTCGATGAAGAGCTTGGTTAGCATTTCCTCCCTTTAGTGCAAGATCTCCAGAGCCACCAAGGAGAACTTGGAAAAAAAAAAAAGCCATTGAAACAAGCATCTAAACATTTGTGCAACTGGGAAAAAAAATATATACATTCTTCAAATCCATAGTAGCTTCATAGGCAGATTCATGCATGGGAAGCGTACACGTGCCTTTGCACATACAAATCAACGCTGCAGGATCAAAACACCCTGCCTTCCATACTTGCATTAATTCAAGTGCAAATATAACGAACCAATAACATGCACAAGCAATTGGTCTCTACCCTCTATTATTCTCTATAACAAAATCATTTCAAAGCTCATTTTGAGCCATAAGTGACACCAATAGAGACTAGATTAAAGCCACTAAAATTCTGAAAATTGTGCATCATTAAGGTAGATAGCAACAGAAACAGCACCCAGTGATACATACCTGTATGTTATCACTTTTTCTTAAGCACATCAGAACAAAAGCAAGCGTTGCACATCATTCAACATGAGGATATGGCCCAGTGTGTTAAAACCTGGGCGGGCACTGTAATGAGAATAAGGGAGCTCTTATAATAAAAAAGTCTTTACAACAAAGACTTCCCTGTTGAACTACACCACTGTTAAAACATACATCTCGACACAGCTTTACATTTTCAAGCTCATTCTAAAACCCGATCCTGGCCCTGCTAAACACCAGGAACTCCCACTTGGCTCTCCAGGATTACTTGATATAAAACACACTCCTCCTTCCAACTTTAAACAACAAATATATTATTTTGACCACTATAGTATACAGGCTAATAGCCTCCTGGTATTTCAGTGTCCTCAGCAAATGCGAATAAAAGGAACAACAGCCTACATAAAGGCTGAGCATTATGTATCCCCACTTCTTCGCAGCAGAAAGCAGGCACATTCCCAAGCTGGGAACAGGCAGGAAATACTGAGCTTCCCAATGCCAAGAGCTCTGTGTTCTTGTTCAGTGCCACTGAAACAAAATCTCTAAGGCAAGTGTCTCTCCTCCAAAGAAAAAAAAGATCCTGAAAATTCCATTTTAATTTCAGTCTTTATAGAAGCATCTTTTCTGACCTCTCAAGCACTTTCAACATTTTTTTTTTTTTTAAATTTTCTGCACCAAGTTAAAAAGATACAATACCTTTGTGATTCTTAGCCATAGGTAGGAAGACTAAAAGTTAAATGGGTTCATGATTAAACTGCAGTAACTTGCCCTGTAATAACAAGACACCTTCATGGAGCACAGCATGTAGGTACCCCGAATCCGCAGGACAGAAATGTTGCAGAGGAGAACTGGCTACTTACAGTAAGAGTTCCCACAAATGCAGGGGCACAAAAGTTTGAGTGCAAGTCAGATGCATCACTGGGTGGATGATCATTGTTTCTCTGGGTTGCTTAAAGTTTGGTTAATTACCCTGGTGTGAAATTTAGCACTCTCTTGGGAGTGCAAGGGGAGGGTGGGCTGCAGGAGGGTAACACAAGGGGCAGGCTGCATCAGCCCAGAAACTATTAGCAGGAAAGGGATGTTGCCTAATTCACAGTCCTAGGGCCACCTGTGTTCAAGATGCCATGTGATTAAAAAGGCACACAAAATTAGGGACTGGGCTGGAGATACTTAGTACATTTCTGATGACATCCTGGTACAAATTGAAGTGCCAACTGCTGAGGATCTCCGCATAAAGACTACAACAATAACCAGTCAGTGGTAGCCCACCTGTGATAGCTGCCAGCGCTGTCACAGGAATAAGTAATAATACTTATCTTCCCCACAGGGGTGTTGTGAGGATTAATTATAGCTAATGTTTGTACAACACTGTTAACACGTATGGTGCGATGTAAGTGCAAAGCGTTATCATCTCTGTGTCATACTGAGGGAGTCTGAGTCTCCACGGAGGGGCCCGTTTTGAGAGCGCAGTCGTTGCCATGCCAGCGTTGCTCATCCTGTACTTTCTGCTTTAACGCCTGTTGCTTTATGCACATTGTCATTTCAGCTGCAAATTTGTTTGTGGTTAATAACAGTTACGTACATATTAGCGCTTCACATGTTGCTAGTGGTATGAGAGAATTCATCTCCTTGGACACATTAACCCCAAAAGGGCTGTCAAACATTGGAACAGGCTGCCCAGGGAAGCGGTGGAGTCACCATCCCTGGAGGTATTTAAAAGACAGGTAAGATGTGGCGCTTAGGGACATGGTTTAGTGGTGGACTTGGCAGTGCTAAGTTAACAGTTGGACTTGATGATCTTAAAGGTCTCTTCCAACCTAAATGATCCTATGGTTACCCTGAAAACATATACTGGGATTCATCAGATGACTCCTTCACTGTCAGGCCTGAAAACAGAGACCAGTCCATGGTGGGAGCACCAACTAGAATCATTCCTAAACCACACAAGTCTGAAAGCTTTAAAGTCCTAGTTTACATTTAGTCATAAATGCCTCCATCAGGAGGTTTCAATTTTATACTGTATGACAATTTGGCAAAAGCAAGCCTATAGCCTGTACCTGGAAATAACTGTCATGATTATGGATGCAAAATGGAGGTTATCAATACTCGTGCATTTGCATAAAGATCAGTAACTGGGAGGAGGATTGAGACCTTCCTGTTACTGCCTAGCACATTTACTGAAGATGTATGAGAATATCTCACTTCTTCAGGAAGAGAGAACTGTTTGAGGCAGGACAGAGCATTAACTAAGCAAGTTCTCTCCCCCCTTGGCCAACAGGGTACACGTGAGCTCCTGACGGGTGCATAGTCATGGAGAACAGCACAGAGAGGGTGTGAGGGGCTCCGTATAGAGCAACCACCAGGCAAACCACTCCACTAACGCATGCGGTAAGCAGACCCAGTGACAACCAACCCACACTAGGTCATGAGTTGTCAAAATGAAACACTACCTACAGGAAGGACACAGATGGAATCAGAGAATATTGCACCCTCTTGCAGTCTGCCAAAAGCACTAAGGGACTCCACAGCAGGTCACAGGTTCACTTCAGTGCGTGACCAGGACAAAGATTTCATCAGCGAGCTGAAGAGCAGTGCAAGTATCTACAGTCTTTGATTAGCCTAGAATACGTGTCAAAGGGATTAGCCCTAAATGGAGACTATGGCATTTATTACCCACAAACTATTTCAAATATATGGCTGCTTTTTTTTTTTTTTTAAACCAGAAATAGTTGTTCCAAAATAAAAATTGAGCCCTGATCCTGTCAGCACCTCAGTGAACACTATGACTTCTCAGGATTTGGTACAGTTAGAGGACATTAAACAAGGACTCTGCTAATTTTAACAGCATAAATAATGACATAGCTATTTGATGATGTCTGTTCCATTGGATCTTCAGGATATTTAAGTACCAACTACTACTGAAGAAAAGAGAAATTAAGGATGAAATTCCTCTAAGATCAAATAGCACAAAATCACACCACTACCGAGCACAGAGGACCACTCCAGTGTATTTGTAATGTATTGCCAGAAATATTTCACATCTCCCTGATACAAAAACAGCAGCACACAACAACAACACATTCTTTTCCTTTGACATGAGTGCTTACATTTGAAAATCCCTAAAAGGCACAACAGCAATATAAAGCAATTCAAGAACAGGAAAATGAAAAGTAAATATGAAAATAAACTGTCATTTTAGCATGATACTTCCTAATTAGGAGTAAACAATGAAATGTTATGTAAAGAGGACTATATTCTCCTTCTGTTAGTTCCACAGAAATTGAGCTACAACAGGAACATTTCAGTAACATGCCTGCTCCTCTGTCCTCTCGAGTTGCTCCAGGCAGTAATTAATGCTACTGCAGGGATTCAGTCACTCTCCTTCACCAGTGAAGTCTCATCAGCCATCCTCATTTGGAGCCTCAGGAGGAATCTCAATACAAGTCAGTGATGCACAGCAATCAGAGGTCAAAATCCCATGACGTTTAGTGAAACTTGGCTATATTGTAACAAATAGGTTGTTTTTCTATATTTGCCTCCAGAAAGAGATTAAAGCAATGCTGTAATTGCAATCAAAAGCTTCCTACCTCTTCTAATATCATACCTGTCTCATAACAAACCCTTTCAGAAAGAAAAACACACACATATATATATAAAAAAAATGTTTCCACACTGTTACAGTCAGGAAATTTAAAAGGCAAAGAGCTTAGTCAGGAAAACAGCAAATTAAGATATTGTTAAGCTAGTACGCTATTTAGTATTTATTATAGACAAAAACATCCCTCAAGAGACATGTGTTTTAGGGACATATGTCTACATTAAGAGACATTTACCTGTTTTACTACTCTGAGCCTCTGAACCTAGATTAAATGACTCTCCATTATCACTGAGTCAAGAAGAGTTCAGAAACATATTTACAATACCAGGTTTCCTTCATAAAATAGTACTGTTATGTTAAAAACTGCATTTTCAACATTACCCATTCAATACCCACCACCAGGATGTTTGCACCCTCCTATACATCACAAGGGCCTGAGGGACAACGTAAGCTAAAACAGTCCCAAAAATGCACTCATAACTTGCCATCTCCCCCAAGAGGCTGTTAAGGAAGGGGTAGCGAAGTCCCTGAGGCTTGGAGAAGTGACTAATCAAAGAAAGATCAAAGAAAGCACTTTTTAAATGGCTTAAAATACGTTTCTCTTTCAGAAGTTTTCCAGACAGTTACTGAGGTCAGCAATGACCAAGGAATAATTAAACGCCTGTGGTGCTGCAAAAGCTGGATTTGGAGGCACAGCAAGGAAGAAGAGAAGATGTGCAGTTCAGGCACCAACCTACTGGGAGCCCCAGATTTAAACCCTTATTTCTCTAAGGGCTGCTGGTGTCAGAACAGACCGAGTTCCTCCGTGCAGCACCAGCCCGCTCCTGGGGACATCAGCAGCACTGCCCTTCGCACAGCACTTCACGGATAAATACATTGGGCACCGTGAACAAATTCAAGACCGTGTCAACAGGGCACAGTAGCCATGTGCAAGGATGGATGCTGGAACAAGTCAGGAGGTGGTGTTTCACGAGGCAGCCTTTCATCCTGAAGGCCAGAACTCAAAAGAGGGCTGAAGCCACAGTTCACAGCATTTACCTCTTTTAACCTTTTTATTGTGCACCCACTGAGTCAGCCCCAGACAGGCTTCTCAGCACGTGAGGTTTGCAGCAGAAAGGAGTTTGTCCCAAAGGTTTAAGAAGGTACAGGACAACGAAAAAGGTAATTCATTGCAAGCTGTATTTCTGCTCTAAAATAAGTATGCACAGTCCTTGGGTGCTGGAAATGGAAGTTAGCACTGGACTTGCAGGTGCTTAAGAGGCACAGAATGAAGCCCTTACAGCATAGCTCATGGACAGCAGGCTCCACCAGGCTCCCCCACCGCTTCTGGGTGCCCACATTTCTCAAAGCGCAATAATAGTTGTGATTTCCAAACCAAAAGACTGCTAGGCACTGCCCACCCGTCTTGAACAGTGTCTGTGAAGAGAGAAACCCTGTTGAGGTGGTCGTATTTGAAGGACTGACAATATTTTGTCTCTGATTTTGCTTCCCAAAATTCAGGTAGCAAAGTCGGGGCACCAGGCACACAAACCCTGCTTTTACCTTTTAAAAACATACTAATAAGATTGTTCTGTAAAAGGTGGCTTGCGGCGAACTGTAAGTCCAGTAAACAGCATCTTTATATTTTGTTCAGTGGCAAAATAACTGCCTTGGAGAAGGCTCTGAACGCAGATTAAAGAGGGGGAGTTGCGTGCAGGTCTTGCAGCAGAGTAGCTGTTGAGACGTACGAACCGTAGCAGGGACTCAGAGGAAGCACCACACTGCAAACCCCCTTCCACCTCCACGACACAGCCGTGGTTGGGAAGAAAGAGCTTACCATCAAATAAATACAAGCAGCTGAGTCCAGTAACTTACTTTGATGTTTAAATGCATAATCTCCACAAATGAGGCCTTTTTATTTTTAGCACCCGCAAAGGACAGGGGTGCATTAAGTACTAACAAGGCTGCCCTCAATTGGCAATGGCAAGGCAAAAACTTGGAGATAATCACCATACATTAACTGTAAAAACTAACAGCTTTTCAGGGAAGAAACTACCTTGGCCTCTTTCTAGGCTGGAAATTCAGAGATTTATCCTAATTCAAGGGGCTGTCCCATGCAGCCATACACCCTGCTCATTGGTCTGTGCCATCAGTTATCTAGGAGGCGCTATGTAGCTAGAAGTGTGTGTATCTCCCCCTTCCTGGTGGTCACCAGGAGCGAGATAAAATGTTACTAAGACCAAGACAGGTTTCCTGTCTTTATAGGAGTGAATTCTTATATAAAAGGAGGACCAAGGGGGCAAAGCATGGGTGCCTTCTCCTCACAGACTACACCATGGCAGTCCTGTACGATGCACAGCTCTCAAACCCACGAGCCTCCGATATTCCTTCATTAACTAAGTGAAAAAATACCGAAGGCACCAGAACCGATTTCTCTTCAGCAAATAAAGTTATTAGATCAAACAACAGAAACCAGCAACCTCCATCCTCAAGAAAAGTATGTGCAAACCAATTTCTCGTGTTAAAAAAAAAAAAAAGAAGAGAGGCTATGTTCATTTTTAGCAAAGAAAAAAATTATATCAGGCCAAAATCGTAATGGTCTAAAGGATTTACTCTCTGACCAAGTTACTTCGGCTGCAGAGGCCTTCAAGAGGCTATTCCAATAGCCTGGACTCGGGGCACAGCAGCCTTACACTCACAGCATCCCTCCCCAGTCTCCTCTCTGCATGCCCGGGGCCAGCAGGTGGGAGAGCTCCCAGCAGAGCCTGCGTGCATTCAGCTACGCTGCCTTTACGTCACCCAGGAATAATTTTATGCTGGAAAAATCTCCAAACAGGAAACACAAAATCAACTTTCCAGCTGCTTTTGCTTCCGTGAGTGAATACAAAGCATCTGCTGGGGGGTGTCCAGCCATGAGCAGTGTGCAGCCCAGCTTCACACCCTGCTCCTCTGTGTATGGACCATGGCCCACAGGGTGCGGTCCCAAAATATATTTGCCCACACGACGAGCAATACCAGAGTGAGGTACATTAGTGAAACAAGAGCTTTGTGTTGTTCGTATCACATGCTACAGCTAACAAGACAAGGAAAACAATCAAGCAGGTCAGCATGAGCTCTTCTGTGCACAGGCAGGGAAGAAAGGTTTGCCGCACTGTTTTTTCCCTGCACTTTATCTAGGGCCGTTCTATACAATGCTGAAAATACATTTTTGCTTGCTTTTGGGTTGTTGGTTTGTTGTGTTTTGTTGTTGTTTTTTTTTTTTTAAATCCCTGCAGCAGGTGGAAGCTGAATTCTGTTTAAAAAGTACTAACGTGAGCAGTGCATAGAAATCAAGGTATTGCAAACATTTTAGAGACAAAAGCATTTAACGAGTGAATGCATAGTAAGCAGAACTAGCATTTATATTGAATCCTCTGTAAAATTGCTGAAGTTATTTTGCATGAAAACAAGTAAGCCATCATTAATTCAAATGGGTGGGAGAAAAAACAGAGGTGCAATCTTGCAAGTCTTCCAATTATTTATTTAAAGAATTAATTTTTGACAGTCAGGGCTCAGTCCTAACCTATGCTGAACATCCCCCATTTCCATTTACCATTACAAAGAAAAGCCTGCAATTCACAGAGTTAAGCCCTACATAATATATTTCCTGCTGGACCATTCTACCTGTCAAGCTGTGCTTGCACTATTAGGCACTCCACACTACACCTACCTCAGTCCTCACAGTGCCTTTTGATAAGGTGCTTCCCTTTCCACCACGCAAATTTTCATTTCACCAGCAGCCTTTGTAGTTAACCTTAGAAGTGACTTCCTTGCAGTGACAGAGAAACACACGAATCGGACACAGGAGAATACAATATAGATCCCTAAACATGCAAAGATACAGGAGTGTGATCCCTCTGATGACCTGCTTTAAAAAGCACAGTAGAGAAAGGCAGAGTTAAGAGCAGAGTACTGTTGAAAGGAGAAGGTTTTTATAGTAAGTACTTGTACCAAAAAAATGCAACCAGTGAAGCAGTAGTAGTAACACAATATTCTTTCTCGGTGTTTTTAAATGGACTTATCACCCTCTTTTAGAGGGAAAGTTGAATAAAAATAAAAAAAAAAACACCACACCTACTTGGCCTGAGTTTCTAGCTCTCAGTACTACAGAGTGACAGAAAGCAGAGATGACCAGACTGCCTATGTCACATACAACCTTCCAAGGTCTGGGGATTGTTTCCAAGGGATGGGTCAGAAAGTTACAGGAATCCGTTATTTCTCTTTCCTGCAGCTTCATGGTAAGCTCCTAGATATAAACCCCACTTATCAGCAAGAACAAGTGTGTCAAAACATGTAAACTCTCAAAAAAATTCCTCAGAAAGCTGAAAACTGAAGGGACAATCCATTAGAGGGAAAGTGGTTCAGGATTTTCACTCTGGCATGGAATAAAGCTTTCTCAACTCAGGACAGTGTGAAACAATTCTACGCTTCTGTTCAACCTCCAAAACACCAGCGCTTTTGCTAGAGACTGTGCTGCTGCAGGCTGCTTCTCTTGAGGCCAAACCTCCAAGAAACCATATTCCTCATGCTCTTCTGCCAGCCACTGTACTTTGTTAGAGCCCCCGAAACAGCCACTGGAAATTAAGGGTCTCCAAGTACCCCAAGTTCTGGAGGATGTGCACCTTGACCAGGAACTGGGTTCCTCCATTCAGTCTGATACTAAACAAATCCACATGTTTTCTTTCAAGTACTACACATGAAGTAACCTGCTTTTCAAGTTTGATTAACAGAAAGTTTTCCAAAAAAGGTTTTCAGGTAAGGATCTTTTGCAATCATTTTCTATCACCTTTTGCATGCGTATACATTTTAGCTTACATGATTAGAGATTTTGAGGGGAAAAAAAAAAAAAAAGTAAGGAATTTCTAGAGAGAATTACTGTGATGGTAACCTGGCAAGTTGATAACTCCTGCCCCTGCATACCATGTTTTTCCAATATTAATCCTTGCTGCTACAGTATTACTGGCCAATGACCAGCAACAAACTCAGAAGCATGTGAATGCATGCAAATGATTAACAGTTCAGTCACGCCTAAAGTGGACTTTTCTCTATGCACATCATCCTGCACTCTGATTATATCAGCATTTGTTCTCAATCACCACAGCAGTCATTAGCATATTAATCATTTCTGACACATACCACATCTATTGCCAGCTACAAACATAGAGGAAAACAGGTATCTTCCATCACTCTGGAAATTAGTGGCTAGTGAGATGACATTTGCAATGTCTGTGGCAAAAAGCTTTCCTGTATAGAACTTCTCATTTTCTATCATTCCAAATATGGTTATGTAACAGAAGGTACAAACCTCAATCTGTTTTAATTAACAGTTACAGGGTTTTACACTGGGCGTACTGTATTTGGAATGTCTATCCTTCAAAAAAAGCACTTTAGTAGGGAAGTGCTATTGATCTTATGGAAAGAAAAACTACACATCCCTAAGGATTACTGCAAGCAAGTCTAATAATATTATATCAAATATATGTCCAATGTAGAAAAAAAGAGCCTAAGGTAGCTAGGAGCAAGCCACATGAAATCGCCAAGTTTGTCTATAGGGTCAAATCAACACATTATTTCTGTAATTAGCAGTTCTTTTTATAGAAATCAGCATCATCTCTCTGAAGTTATCCACTAGCTTAACTTCTAATGTTATTGTTCCACTTCTTTAGAAAGCTGGGGAGATTGTATGTGAATATTTCAAGAGTACTGTCCAGGCTTAGCCAACACAAAAATGTCACGTGAAGTCAAGTCAATACTGCTTTGCATCATACTGCCCTGCTTAGCAGAGAGTTGACCCAGCAACAGAAGTCAGGTTAAGGCTGTATTTCAGGCCTGTCCCTATCGCTTGGAAAAGGCAAATTGTCCTTGGGATTCAAAGAGAATAATTCCAGAAGCAAGATCTTCTCCCACTAGCAAGATCTGTGGGGTGAAGACAACCCAAACAAGGGCGCAACTTCTTTACTGCATATAAACAGCCTGAAAACAAACATCTATTGATCCGCTCAGAGGGCAGAGGTACCTGGAAGAGGACGGCTTACACAGCCTGCATGTCACTGCAGCTGTCACCTACTCAGGATGAAGCCTTTCACTGCAGAAGCAGCTAAGTACGGGCACAAGATGTGCCGAGACACTTGAGTATACTTGGTGCGACAGACCGTACCTGAATGCTAAAAGAGAAGAGGACAATGAGTTCAGAGGCCCTTCTGCCTGCCTTTGGGACTGGTTGTACTCCAGCAGATAACTGGAAAACTCAAAATACATACAACAAGAACTGCTTGCAGGCACTCCACTGCTGTCAGTCACAGAGATTCTCATTCAACATGCTGCCATCCAAACTGCAAAAGGTTGAAGCCATTTTTGAAGATATATATTGTACTCGAATTGCCTTTTGCCCAAAAAAAAATCTTTTGTGGAGGATGAACCTGATAATCATTAAACTTCCCAATGCCCCTCCGAGACAAGCCCGTTGCTACCAGGGGAATATAGCAGCAAAGCTATGAAGCCCTGAAAAGCTCTTGGTCAAACTAAAAGCCCCCTCCTAGAAATTGACACCGAGTAACTCGCTTGCAGACCGATCGTTACCTTTTGCCACGTAACACAGAAGGCCAAATTTAGCCCTGATTTTAAGTGGGTAGATAGCCACAAGAGAGCATGTGAAGTTTAAGAAGGGATTTCTTCAGCTCTTCAAATCAAATAAGCTGAAGAGACCACTATAGTTACCCTTGATTTAATTCTTTCAAAAATGTCTTATCCCCCTCTATGGCCTCTACACTGGTTATCCCTTTAAACCTTTTTCACTCTCCTAGATTGTAAACTGCCCACTGCTTCCCAGACAAGTACTCAGAGGCTTGTCTTGAATGTTCTGTAAAAGAACGAACTGGATATTAGAAAGATAATAATTACACTGTTCTGTGAAAGCTTTAATTTTTCACTTACACAGCAGAAGCATTCAGAGGTGCAAACCACAAGCAAATTCTTCTTCTGCTAGAGCCCACAGAACGGACAATTCTCACCAGAAAAGCACCTTGTGCTGACAGGGAAAGTAGAAAATATAGGAATAGAAACAGAAGCAAGGAGCAGAAATTGCCCAAGGTCATGTGGGTGTTTGTGTTAATGAAAGGTTTAAAACTAGATCTTACAATTTCCACTTGGGGGGTACCCTGTAAGCTGAAGTGTTGGATTCTGCCAAGTATCCTACTGCCATCCTTTACAACTCCTGAGGATCAGCCATGTTATTTCTAGGTGTTCTGAACACTTACTTCAAGCACTGAAAAACCTTTCCTAAGAAATCTTGAAAAAGTCCCATGCAACCAAACCTTCCACAGAGAGGCCTCAAAGCTGACATACTTAAAACAAGGGAACCACATATCGCCCACTGTTCTGCAGCAGCTCCTGCTGCTCTCCCCATATATACGCACAAGTGCATGGTAACAAGCTATAGCACCCAATAAATTGCCTTGGTCTAAACACGAGTTCATTCTGCGAAAAGTGTCACGTCATGCAGCCTCTGTGGTTCAGATCTCAAAACTCCAGGTAGAGGCTAATGCAAATTATTCCAGTTAATGAAAATAGGGCTGTTCTTACAAGCCTGCTGGGTGTGAGTTAGGACGACTGAGGCTGTAGCATGCTGTGAACTTAGAGTCTAACTCTTAAACTATGTGGTGTACAGCCTGAAAGCCTGTGATGTCTCCGTAACCACCAGAACAAGTAACTGAGTTTTCATATTCTGAACTGACCCTGCCTGAGGATTTTAATACTCTGCGATTACACAATGCCACCTCTTCTCCCCAGACTCCAGGGATTTGACATGATTTAAATCAAATTAAAGGAAATGCTCTGCCCAGAACAACACCCTAAGCCCCACATAAACTGATAGGGATCAGTTCAGACCTTGCCACATACGCATTCAGTGAGTCCCAAGATTTCCCCCCGCCATACCCACTGCCAGAGCATGAGACACCATTTCATTTAACGGTGCAGCATAAAGCCTTAAATCAGTATGTCACCAATTTCTGCTGTCCCCAGGAACATCCTGCGTTGCTATAAGGAAGTAAAACGAAAAAAATATCTAAACCTGGGAAGGTAGACTGTACATTAGGGGAAAAATATTCAAGTCTGTATGCAACATATGCAGACCTGGGCAAAGGTTTTGTTTTCCCAGCAACACAGCCTTGTGTCAGACAAAGGCTGACAGATACATGAGCCTTGTTCAGTGGAATATGGAGGAATTTTGACACTAACTTCAAGAGGAGTGCGATCCTACCTGAAGGCCTGTATGTCAGCAGAAGACAAGCACCCTTCTATGAGTGCTTCAGCATGATTGCATTACCATTTCATTAGAGATGTCCGTGTCCACCTTTCACTGAGCATCTCACCAGTTAAAATGCCTAGCTTCCCAAGACAACTTTTTATACCGTTTATATTGGGACTGCTTCAGAATCGGGTTAGGTTTGTTGAAGTGTTTGTTTTTTGAAATTTGGCAAATTAAAGTCCTACCTTGAGTTACAGACAGTGAAGCAGCATAACTTATGTCAGTAATACCAAGTTATATCAAAGTCTTAACTGTGAGTCATGGAGTTATAAAGAATGGCTGTCTACTGAAAATCTTTGTATATTCCATAGGATTATCTTCCTGACACTGAACGAATTCCTGGCTCAAAGAGGTTCTTTGCCATCAACTCTGAAGATCTCAGGTTATATATCTACCCTGACAAGTAGCACGGCACAGCGGGAGCAGATATACAGAGTAAAACAGGTGGTGCTAAAGATCCAATATCTGCATTATAGACACTTCTGAGATTCCCCTTCAGACCACATCTAGTGGGTTGTGCAGCCCACCATGCCCATTGGTCATTGGGGCATATTAAATGCAATCCTACATTGTGTTCTGCAGTTCAGTTTAATCCAAAAGAAATCCAGGTTATATACTCTGAGACTGCCCTGTGACACAAACAAAAGTACTCTAAGCAAGAACAGTTGGGAAAAAGTTCAAAACACACACTGTTAATCCAAGCTAAAACACTCACATAGAGTGCGCATTTGCTCTCCCTGCTGCAAAATATGCAGCCTACCTGAACTTTGGATACCAGTTCTTGCACGAGGCAAGAAAAGTACAGAGCTAAAGGGGTTCCTGAGCCTCCAAGTTCTCCTGCAAGGCACAGGTTTTGACTGTCCTAACAAATTTCTCCTGGGTTACAGTAGCTCTCAGATCCCAGCAGAGGAGATCTTGTTTCGGCTGAGCGACAGCCATGAAGACTGTAGAAATGGAGACCTGACCAGGTTTGATTGTAGGAGGTGCTGAATCACAACCATCTCTCACAGATGATTCACAAATGCAGAACAAATTCTTCAACACAAACAGGATGCAGTTAGCATTTGGGGATTGAGATATATCTTCCAGCAATACAGTTATCTCAGCAGTGCCTTTACAAAGCAAACAGATCATTCCACAAGGTGCTGAAGTACACAAGACCCTCAAGCTAAGGCTAAAGTTAAATCTCAATCCAACATGGAAAATTGGACACATGCTTCCTATAGGGAACAGAATCTACAGTGGTCCAAAGCTTGGATATAATCCAGAAAATCTTCCCAGAGGGAAGCTTTTTCTCTTTATTGTTCTCTTTGCTGTGAAGCATTTCCCCTGGGAGCTGCTCTGTACAAAGCTCCAAGTCAGCTTTCAATTTAAAAGGGCTCCCAGTGACAAAAATCTTGGTGCAGGCAGAACTTAGTGTCTGTGTGCAGGCAGCCCTCTCGCAGGCTAGAGCCATTCCAGTTAAATTATTGGCAATTGTGCAGAGGCTGTTCTTTCCATGCCACTAACATTAAAAGCCCATGGGTCTTCCATGGTCCATTTTGAAAGACATGCATCTGCTTTAGAAACCCTTGAGCTGCCCATGTTTAGACAGCAAGATTGGGCCCTACAAGTTTATTCTTTCATGGCTAAATATTTCCATAAAGGTATATAAATGATGACAAATCTCTTCTGTTAGCAGATTTAATTATGAGTTTTACATTAATAAAGCCTTGGGCTTTTACTGATATAAGTGGCATTTCCTAGCATGCATTTGAATTAGAAAGTGCAGAAAGAAAAGAAATTAATCTTTGAAGTTAACTAAATGGCCAGCAAAAGTTCCTGTTTCTCACAGCATGCTGTACAGTTTTTGATAAATTATGAAATACGGCTTTTTATGTCCAACTAGTAGACTGACATTTGAACTGACTTTAAAGGATCTCAGAGACCAGCTAATCCAGCAAAGCCACCAACGACTGACTTCTCCTCAAAGTAAACATATGCAACTTTGCATGATATGGAAACAGTCTGCACCTCTCATTAACGGAGACAGATGTGGTAGCCCAAGAGCCTTTGATAACCACCTGGGTTATACCTGATAACTCCCACTGGACAGCAGCACCAGGGCCTTCACTTCCACGGCCAGCAAAAGCATAGGTGATTTATACTCGCTTGTTCTCATGCCAGCAACAGCCTTTACTAGGAACTAAGCTTTAGCTGACCTCCAGCTGGAGCCTTCTCCCTGTCTGATATTTGTCTCCTTGATCTATTTATAGGCAAACATATCCCCTCTTGGCCTTCGTTATACTATGCTAAGCAAGCAAACCAACCTCTTCTAGTCTCCTCTCATAAAGTAAGCTGTTTTCCTTATCACACTAGCAAGCTTTCTTTGCACCAGTTTATTCTTCTTGGACATGGGTCATCAGAACTGTACACAATATTCCAGAAGAGACCAATTCAGGTCCTTGTTAAGTAGCATTTATGCTCTCCACTGGAAGCAGCTCTCACTGATAATCCTAATTCTCTCCACGCCCAACCCTTCAGTCTCCTGCAGGCTCTCCATTCCCATTTTCTTCACTCCTATCACTCCCTGTCACCCCCAAATGCAAAGCCAGCAGCCACCACTTCCACACCCAAGGCACGGGTCTCTGGAGAGCAAAGTGCAGTTCTGGGGGAGGCGAGACTCAGCCAGCATTTCCCATCCTGCAATAGCTGGGGACATTGGACAGGACACAGGTGGCAGAGTCCTGTCCCAGCTGGACTTTTGCAGTGTTTGAGAGGACAGTCTGGCCAAATTTGGGAAAGTTTTCCTGAGCTAGGAACCTTGACACAAAAATTGCAACCAGATTTTTTTTTTTTTTTTTTAAAAAAAAAAACCTTCCTCTCCCACCCCCAAGACAGGTTAAAGGACTGCCCAACTGGTCCCACCTATAACATTTCTAGAGTTTCTTACCCAGAAGACAACTCTCATTTCTTTCACCACAAATCTTCCCTTTAAATTTTTTATTGGAATTCCTCTTCTCTTTCAATTACAACTGGAACTGATATTATTCACCTGCTTAAATTTTAACTAGAATGCTGAAGAGGCACTCTAAAATGACCATGTAGCAACAAGCACTCTGCAGGCTTTACTCCTGGCACTGGACAGTCAGAGCACATTGAATTCAAGTCCTCTTTACGCATTGTTCTATTAGCTGAAAGATTTCACTGGGTAGTGACGGATGCAGTTGCCTGGAAGCCCGTTATAATATGCAATGCCTGTTATCCTGAAAATCGGACACAGGAGTATAAATTAACTGTTTCATGTTGTAATACATGCAGCATACCTAATTTGGAAACAATATATATACTTGTTACATCTGTTTTAAACAGTAGACTTCACGTAACACAAAATTCAACTCCACAGTTCAGCAGATGCTCCAAAATTTTATAATTTTACCCCCTTCACCTTCAAAAGATATTTTGAGTTTGGCAAAAAGGAGTCGAATTAAAATGCTCAGTGCCCTTCAAATCAGACTTTAAAAAATCAGGACTTAGTGAGATTATACAATTAGAGATGCTAAAAAACTGCATATATTGTGCAAAAATTGCCATGTTCTATGGTTATAGTCTTCTGCTGTCAATGGCAGCCTTCACTATGCTTCGGTTGTCCCATTAAGAAACATATATTAATTGAACTATACAAGTCCTTGATAAAAATACTTATTTACAAACTCAGGAAATACTGGAAAGCATGCAGAATCATTCTATGCTTCTCATGAATACCATTTGGCAATACTGCATGGCATCCTGTCGCATAAAAAAAAAAACCCTCAGAGCTTCAAGTCAACAGCATGTATTCACAAGTCTGTAGTTCAGATTTATTTTTTTTTTGTGGGGAAGATGCAAGGTCACAGAGGGAATTTCATTATGAATGAGGAAAAAAAGGCTTTTAAATCAAGCACTATTTCATTGAAGGAGACCGGTCTTTTCAAATACCAAGTCCCAGTTTGGAAAGCGCATTTTTTCCCATCGCAGTGAAAAGCCAGAATCAAATGTTGACTTAAATTAATGCAGCTGGGCAGTCAGTAACACTGCGCTAGTTAAACACTGACATCTACAGTCGTGTCTTGGGAAAAAGACTGTCTCTGGAGTAGGATCCAGCAGAGTCCCCGGCAGCCTTTGGAAAGCATTGCCCCATACTCACGCTCCAGTAGGCATGTCCCATTCATAGTTAACGGGTGTGAAACTCGCTGTGCGGATTAAGGATTATGCCATGACATCAGACCTGCCAGAATTCCTATTTGTTATTAACAACGAAAGGACAGACACATGCAGAAGAACACGACTGCTATTCAGGAGGCAGGAAATAAACACAGAACTCAAAGCCAGGCCCATGGCTTGGTTTTTCAATGCCACTTGAACACCCATAATTTCAACTGAAGTTTGCTGTGCTGGCACTCTGACAAGAAGAGGAAACACTTTGCGGTTTCTACTACTCACAATGGGTAGTGCGGTTTTTTTTAATTTTACTATCAATTAGACCAGTAATTGCAATTGAAAGGAAAAAAGTTAATTTGATAACTTATCTAGTAATTGAGCCACATACTGCCAACAAACAAAACAGCTATAAGTGTAACAACATTTCATCCTAAAAGAGAGTAATATTTACAGCCAGAGTGCATATTTAAATTAGATGATTAGCACTATCTTGGCCTTGAATTTTCCTCAGGTGAGACCAGATGCCTGGATCTGCACAAATCCTTCCCAGCTGCATGTCTTTTGTTCTAACTGCTAAAAAAAAAAAAAAGAAAAAGAGCTTGTCCTGTAAAGTATCCAGGAGAAATAAAGCCCTAAGCAGTCTAGGGCAACAGCTACTCCCAGGCTCTGTGTGTTTATCCCACGCCATAGCTTCACTCCACTTTCAGATCACTGGCTGCCATGCCCACAGCCCTTGCCTTCTCGCTCCAGCACACTGCTGGAAGGATCACGTACCTCAAATTCGCTCCCACTAAATTCCAGTAGCTGACACTACTGCTGCTCATCCATGGGCTACACACACTCAAGCCATCTCTCCACCCATGCATTATAAGATTGATTTTATTAGTCAATGCCCACTCACGTTGAAGGGATCAGCCACATCAGCAATAATTTTAAACCTTCAGAGATCCACTTCCTTCAAAGTGACCTGAGCTCATTTTATTATGCTCTCCTTCAATGTTCCCCTGAAGAGAAATCTCGGCACACGCAGCAGGGAGGATATCCCTGCCACGTACAGAGGGATACACTCATGAAAAGACAGTTACTAGCACATGAAAGAAAAATCACCCCCTGTATTAGAGTCTGTATTTCCTATCTGAAATGGACAGAGCTGTAATTCTTATGTGAAACCTCAACACGACAAAAGAGACTGTACGACAAGCATGATGGCCAGAAGTGAAGAAAAATGCATGGATAGATGGATGGATGAAGAGAATGAAGTAAGCTACTGTTGCAAGTGGCCTCTTACCATGGAAAGCTTAAGCCCTTCTGCCAAATTGGAGGGCACTCATCTATTCTCAGGTAATATTCACCTCATTAGGGAAGTCTCTATTAAAAATACAGCTCTCAGACCCTCAGCTTTTTTTTTTTTCCTCCTCTTGATTGCTAGTCAGAGGGGGTTTTATTACCTTAATTTCCTCTCAGCTGGTGGACTGGATTTTCCCCAACTAAAACAGTCAGGAAATCCTCTTTTACCAGCCTCTTTCCATGCATGTAATCCCAAGCTACTCTATAATGATGCTATTGCACATTGCCCTTATGATCACTGATTACATGCAGGACAACTATTGCTCTCTTGGCAATTTGCACTCTTCTTAGTAGAGCAAGTCACAGTCAGGTCAACCAGCATCAAAAAATATCTAGGTGTTTCAGTTTAGAGCCAGCTCTTCGCTTTCTCAGAAGTGCTTAAACTTGCAACCTCTGTCAGGGTTCACCATCATTTATCCAGTTATCCTGCTTTTATTACCTGATGATAGATCTGGGTTCATAAACACCTTGCCTGAAAACTCCATCTCACAAGTTAAGTGATTTTCCATTCGTGGTTTTTGCTCTTACAACCAAGGGTCTTGCCAGTTGTCACCCCAGATGATTATATCCTGTCCACCCACATATCCCAAACACTGCAATTCAGTTAGCATCCACTGTCCTCTGCACAGGGTTTTGTCCTGGATATCAGTCACTGTAACATCTGGGCTAGATTATGTGGCAGCCATCCATAGATCGTAAGCAACGGATCAGCAGGGATGTCAGGAAGGCTCCCGGGTAAATGGCTGCAGAGTCCTGGTTCACAAAGCACGCACAGTTAAGCAGCGATCCGCAGAAGGCTGTAAAACCACTGAGATATGATAGAACAGGAGAACAGAGTTTTGTTAAGTACATGGGTAACATTTCCATGACCAGGAGCTACGCAGCTCCTGCTGTTAAGGGGTGGAATCCTAAACCTTGCTTTGCAGTTGTTCCCATCTTTTGTCCTGAGGATTGGGCACATCAGGTCCTCTGACATCAGTAAGGGACAGACCAGACTGTTTGTGCCATATTTCAGGATTAATTCAAAACAGGAATGCAGAATAGAGCTGAAATTTTAGTCTGCCTTTAAGTCTTTGCCTCACAAAATAATTAACTAATGTTCCTCATGTCTCACCCAAAATACCACAGAGTGGAAAGATAAGAAAAGAGCAAAGAGAAACCAAATTAAAAAATGGCATCTCTTAAAAATTTATTTGGAATACATTATAGTTTCTCACCCCAACTGCCAGCCTTGATCCCCTTACTCCTCAGTCTCCGTGCATGAATCCTCTCCCACCACAAGAAACCCTGAAGTGGAGTAGCAGCTTCTCGAGAACTTTGCAGAAATGACAAGTTCCTTCGTCTCTCAGTCGTCTCACCCTCAAACAGGGGGAGCCAAGGAGACCTTTGGATTACATGTGCAAGTGAAGGATGACACAAATGGCTGCCTGTAAAATCCAATTGAAAAGGTTTTATGCCAGACTTGTGGTTTGTAAGAAACGCAGATGACTGCTTTTAAACTACCAGTGATGTAATACTTTGAATAAAAAAATAACTATGCTTTCTTTTTTTCTTTAAATTTTAAGTATTGGAATATTGGTTCTTTAAAGATTTGCGCTGGGTTCAGTTTATTAAAGAAGTTACGCAGCTCACTGCAACACTAGCTGAAAGGCAAGTTTCTTTTCAGTACTAATACCAAGCCATATCTTGTCACCGAGAACGCTATTTTTCAGAGTTTCTCCTTGAAAACAAAAACTGTCAGCTGAGGCCAGTAGATAGGGAGTGCAATCAAAGGATGAGAGGAGGAAAACTCTTAACTGCAAATCCCTGGACTACCTCTATCATCACTCAAAGAAACAAAACATGTATCTGGGTGTTTATATATCACCACACTTTATGCAGGGGGGTGGCAGGTTTTACACTTTTATAGTCATAATTATACAATGCTGTATTGCTCTTCAGCAAAAGTACACGCAAAGTAAGTTTCAAGAGACCATTATAGAGCTCAAATCTGCTCACAACTAGGGATCTCCAGCCTGTTACTACATCCCTTCCCATTTTTTCCAACATACCAAGTCACACATGAAAACCCTTGTTCCCATTAATAGAAACAAGGAAAAACACTGCATCGTATCCTTTTATCTTGCAAAAGAATTTTGACACTACCCCCCATCCTCACCCATAAGTAGTTTTCCAACTTGCTAGTAAGAGACGTTTCAGTTTTTATTGCAAAGTATTTTCAGGCACTTTATAGAAGACAAAAGACCCCAGACAACTTGTATTTTACTACATCTCAAGTTTAATTGGCTGTTCAAATACAGTTGCCAAAAATTGAGTGTTTTCAAAAATATCAATTTTCAATCAGAAATTAACACAAGATCGTGGGAGATTTTAGAAACGGAATTCTCCAGATATTTGCATAAGTTAAGTGTTTTGATCATCTCTAAAAGCCAGAAAATCATGCTAGGTGAAGAACTATTATTTATATTATCTTATTATGTTATGTTGAAGGCCTTTCTATTTAGAGGAAGAAAAATTCTCAGGCTGCCTCAGGACGTCCTGCAGGCATCACCGCTCCCACTTGACTGTTGGGGCAGGATTTGGGGGGGGCAGAGGGTAACTGATTTTTTTTGTGGGGACATTTGTAGCTTGACCAAAGTTGTCCATACATTTGTTCTTCAAGTTATATTTATATCACAGCTAAATTTTCCCTCCTGGTTGTTTTCCAGCTCTGTTTATTGTTTCTTAATTTCCTAACACTAACGAGTCTTCCTCCTGTCCGTGAGTTTTTCACCTGCCCAGCACTGGGCACCTCCACAGACACCTCACATCTCACTTCAAAAAGTAGTCAAAGGAGTGGGAAACACAGATGTCCTTTCACAGATCACACAGATGAGATGCAACAATACTGGTGAAAGTCCCGCTAACAATTAATTCCATTTCATTTGCGAGACCTATGTATTACCAAGTATCTCAGCATATGCCAAACAAGCTATTTGCTCACAAGGTTGGTGCCTCACCCTCAGCTGGACAGGAGTAACGATACCCAGCCAACTGGACTAGCCCCAATACTGCAGCAATTCCAGAGTTGGTACCTGGACCCTGGAGAAAACAGTCCTATTGCCTGAATGAAGGAACGCTACTGAAAGCGGAATTGTGGGGAGAGGGACAGGACGTTAAAACAGATTCTGGAAATATCATGTTGGTTAATAAAGACGAATATTTCAGCAACAAAAAATGAAAAAAGATTAGCTGGAGGGTGGGATAAGGTACATAGGATACTTCAAGAGCCCAGGTTACTCACAAATGGATAGGACACACTTGTCGAGATTCATCTATGCTACACATGCAGCAGTTTTCATTATTTGGTCCAGCTTTATGCATCTTCTGCGATTTGTCAGAGAATGACTGATATAGCAGCTGTATTAGTCTCTCCATATTGCTTCCTTTAGCATGCTCTTACATTGCCAGTCAGTGCACGTACAAACACAAGGCGTAGGAAAGCTATTATCACCGTGAATACTTTAGGGTAAACACATTAAACTGGGTCCCAAAAACAAGTCCTAAGAAGGGTAACCAGGTAGGTTTTTGCTCAGGATATCTGTCTGAGAAACACTCTCTGCCTGCACCCAAGTTTAGAAGCACGTAGAGCCAGCACAAGGGTCTAATCAGCGGCCAGGGTATCATCCCAGAAGGCAATATCACCCATGACTGTGTCGCCAAGCTTGTAACATATGTGGCAAAAACCATCCCAGCCACCGTATTAACACACCACTATGATCTGCCAGCAGATGGATAACACTTCTATTAAGACTCAACAGGAAATTTCACATCCCACTGTTATTCTAATAGCATTTATTAAATATGGGGCTCAACAGCTATGAGGAAAAAAAAAAAAATCTAGTTTTGCCTGCATGCTGTAGGATACTTTTTTTATTGTTTTAAACCCAAACATATCTATTGCTCTTTTTCTGAAACTCCAGAAGAGACAAACACCGAGATTACTGGAGCTCTGAAGATGCCCAAGCCCATCCCACCCCTGCCAGGGGAGCTGCCCCAGAGCACACTCCCCCAGTTCTGACCAGCTGTGCCCAACAGGCACAGCTGCTAGAGTTCACCTCACCAAAAGCAACAGCAGTCTGCAAAATTTTGCTGACATTGGAGTTATAATTTGGCCTAGTATAAAAACAAAAACACAGTTCTTTAACAGTGCCATAAAAAGCCTATTCTTTTCGTATATTCACATGAATCATTAATAGTCTCTCTATCTCAATTAAACATTTAGTTTCAGTAAACCGATGGCACGATAATGGAAACTCATCTGCTAGTTCTTATGTGTATTTAAAAGACAACGGCAGACACATTTGGCAATAATACTCGCTATTACTATTATCACCATGACTACTACATATAGTCAAAAGACATATTTGAGGCTGCATCAATTTTTAGAGTTCCCATCGACTACAAGCGCAAGAGGTTAATCCTGGGACATAGGCAATCTGCCAGGCGGGATTGCAACGTCTTCCTTGGATCAAGTCACCAACCTTTTCTCACCACCTCAGAATCCATTTTGCCCTTCCATGTTATATTTCCTCCTTGCTGGCTGCCCTCTGTGCACCAGAGGTTTTCCTCTTTCCCCATCTGCTGAGAAAGTTCACTGGCATTTTCCCCAGTTTCTCCTCACACTACTATTTTATACAAATAAACCTTTTTCAGAACACCTCTCACAGTAAAGCAAAAGTAATAAAGTTTTACTGTATACATATATCAACTCAAATTAAACATCATGCAGTGGTAATATTTTTACAGGGATTATTTTCTTAAGTATGATTTTGAAATTTGTTATGAGCAAACAGACTTGCATCCCTAAATTTACCAAATGTTCCTGGAATATGTAATGACTCAGACATTCACTTTAGCATCCATTTGTAAGATGAAGTCTCCATGCTTTGTATTTGAGCATATTCTTTAATTTACTAATGGCAATAAAGAGATTTCTCACACAATATACACACAGAAAACCCCACCTTTCTTCAGTACAAAGGACTGACCACATCAAAAACCCAGACTGAATGACCCCTGAATGCTACAGTTTGTAAGTTACAAGTCAGTCAGAAACATGAAGACTCCTCACTCCTCCTCAAGCCTTATCCACTAATATTTGTTGAGGTTGGGGTTTTTTTCAATATATTATCTAATCCTACTTATTATTAGTGAAGACTAAAGAACTGCAGAATTATTACATACTTTTAAGGTTATTCATCATTTTATGATTCTACTTAGATTTTGAGCCACGATCACGTCATAAGTGGATGATACAGCTACAGCTCACAACACAAAACCTATGCAATACTGTAACAAATTTTTGAGTATTTAATATTCAATATAACAACGCTTATAAGCATAAAGAGACTGTACTGTGTTATTCAAAATACCCATATTCCACAATACATATCAACTAATTTCTACGATAAAAAACCATCAACTGCTCTTCCCCATTTCACCATTTTAAGACCTTTAATAAATAATTTTTTTCCTTGGATAATATATTGAACAAATTTCCAAAATCAGGAAACAAAACTGAAGATAAGAGAACGAAAAGATTAAAAATCCACTTGCAGATCTCATAAGATAACCAAACAAGACACTCATTCCCACTCTCCCCTAGCAGAAATAGAGACGTGTTTATAATCTGTCAAAATAACTAAATCAATTATCTATTTTTAAAAAAATGCAGAAGTCCCACTGCTTTTAGAGTCATAGCAATAAACTTGATAAACGCCAACTTCAGTGTTCACTGGCTACTACATCACAAGATTGGAATCACTCTTGAAAGACTTTGTCCTTTATCATTATTAATCAATTCATAAGTATTTTACACGCAGAGACACTTCTCATTTTCTTCCTTACTCCTATAGCCCTGGTGCTAGAGGAGAGGATAGGAACACAGGGAACTCCTCAGAACCCACAATCATTCATTCTTTTGTTTGTTTGGGTTTTTTAAAATAATTCAGGCTTTTGGTCCAAAGCGAATGCTCCCTCAACAATGCAATGTTGGCTTCCTTCATTTTTTCTGTCATTACATTTTATAATCATCAAGAGCCTCAAGCATCCCTTTCAAAAATGAATTTACTACATTAGTCAGACCGTCCATCCATCACTAGCCATCACCTATTCCCTCTGGATGCTGGCATGCTATCTGTCAAGGTGCTCTGGTGCACATGGGGATGGTTGGAGCACAGGGTGGGTGGCAGGAGGGCAGCCTGCCGAGAGGCACAGCCCAAGGAGGCAGTTTCCAACCTGAAGCTCGGTGGCCAATTCCCCAGCATCAAGATGGGAAACCCTGAGAGTACAAGAGAAATAACAGATTCATAAGGTGAATTGTTTGGACATTAGAGTTACCATTCTGTGGAGCATAACACAGACTGTGCTCCTAAGAGAGCATGTAAAATAATTTCCTCTCCCCCAAAGGAAAGGTTTCCAAAGGAGAACCAAGCTTGCATGCACGTAGGAAGATCTATGGTCCATGTACAGCATCATACCAAGATCCAGAGGATTACAAGAGCACTCACAAAGTTAGGATGGTCAACAGGTTAGAGGGAGAAAAGCAGAGAGTAAGTTACTATCTGAAGACACCGTCTTATTCCTCCCCATCCAGGTATCTGCACCTATGCCAGCAGTCTCACTCTATTGGAATATTGGCTTTTCCAGGAAGCCCTAAGCATTGTAGCTTCTCCAGGTGGGCCACCCTTTTTTGCCCCCTCCTCTAGCCAGCTTCTGCCACCTCTTTCTTCTCACTTCTTTCCATTAACAGAAAAGCAGCAGCTCTGGGCTTTTCAGATGAGCATCATTCACCATTGACTGTGATCCATACACTGAAGTAGTGAGAAATGCAGAAAAATGAAAAAAAGCAAAACACCCTCAAAATAGATTTGAAGAGATAAGAAAAACTGTTATCATAAATAATGTAGGATCCAGGGGAGCCTTAGAAACCACTACACTCTGAGCAAGTTTCCAGATGTACATGGAGGCCAGGCAATTTTGTTCAATTCTTGACTGATTTAATTGAAATGCACAGTAAACCCACAAGACAAACTACAAAGTTATAATTGCCCTGATTACATAGCTCTACAAGAAGCTTCTAACAAAATAACAGCAGCAGTTTTCCTTTATTTATACCTGACACTGAAGAACATCATGGACAATCCATTTTTAAAACCTTCTCTAAAGAAGCTATTATCAGAAGCAAAGAATAATAAAAACAGGAGGTGGAAAAACAGTGATCTAGTCGGTACTTTGAAAAATATCCTGTCTGCTTTAATGTTTCTATTTTGCTTTGTTTATGAAGGCTTAGGTTTAAAAAAAAATGCCCAACAGTTTTAATGACAAAAATAGCAATTTATGATGTAATTTTTTGATGCCATAATGTAGCAGTGAAGATCATCTTTGTTTTTCGAGAGATGAAAAAATTTCTCTCACTAAATAGGCTCACAAAGCAGGGTTTGCAGCACAAACATTAGCCTCTAACTTGAGCTGAATTTCTTCCACTGCTGCTGACATAAATGTCAACTCAATCAATAGGTTATACTCAACTGTCAAAGTCTTTCCTACACGTATATTTTATCTTGCTCTTCAACAGTTAGAGAGGAAGGAAAAATGAGCTACCTAAACCAACATAAAGCCAAACACTGCGTAAAAACCTTTCTCCTGCAGCCTGCAAAGCCGAACCTCTCTCTCAACTGTTCTTGGTGCTGGTGTGCAAAGACAACATGCACAGGACAGCAACGCTTTCACCCCAACGCCGCACGCTCCAGCAAACGGAGGAGACAATATCATTCGTTGCAGTTCTTCTGCACCAAGGAAACCCTTTCTCTATCACTGACAAAGGCCCGTTTCATCTCTGGCTCAAGAGCTCTGTCTGCATGAAAAAATTCATGTGTGCATATGGACCAGCACAGGTACATAGAAAACAACACTGAAATCTCAAAGTTTTCAAAAAATAGTATCCATCTTTACCAATGTGTTCCCCTTTTGCCAGGTATCCTGCACCTCAAATGGAGCTGTATTGCGCTAACAGTCAGTCGTCTTCTGCTGCTTTGGGAAGTTACCAGCACAAGTGCTGACCACTCCTCTTACTGATAACATTCGGTAGATTCCTACTTCTTTCAGAGATTCATGATCTTCATATTGAATTATCTATCTTAATTGCCAACTGCATTGTCTGGCCTACTTAATTTGTCTTTATTAAACACCATCACTTTTACCACTTTAACAGATCGACCAGTGAAATACAGCCTGGTACATGCTGATCATTTGGAAGTAAATAAAAGGCTAAATGAGACCTGGGGATCAATATGCAAATTCTGACCCCAGATCAGCAAAGCAGAGCTGCACAGCCTGGCCTCCAGACAGAGGATGGTACCAGCTGGAAATTTCTGCTCCATCCCAGCTGCTGTGTTATTTGGAAAAATACATTTCGCCCATGGGTGATTTTCCCAAATGGTACCTAGGTGTTTACTAGAGCCTTCAGGCTGGCCTAAGTAGGTTGCTCACTCCCAAAGCCAATGGCAAGGAAACACGTAACCTCCTCGGACATTTGTAAATCCACCTGGCTATTGATCTGCATAACTAAGTATCTGAATATAGCTAGGTTCTTAGTTTCTCTGTCTTCACTGTCTCCCATTGAAATGAGACAAAAGCTGAATATGTATGAGAGAGACACACAGACTGAACCACAAGCTCCACTGGCATAAGTCTGGCACACATTTATTTGGCATAAATTTGGTCCAGCAGATTTGTTGCCTCAAAGCTTAAAATAAACTAAAAACAAAGCTGCAAATTCAAAGCTTCACACTTCATCCTTGGAAGCCTGGGGTAGTTCTGCAGAATAGCTGTGAAAGCTACAAATGGCAATAGTACATTCTTAATAAAATTGCTGTTTTAAATCATTTGCTTTTAACATCTATTTTGCAAGTCTCAGGGGAAACCAAAACCTATTTTATGGTAGCTTCCTCATTTTTATATATTATGAAGAATCTCAAAGATCACTCCAGCTATAAATACATGTTATGAATGGAGTTTGGTATGGAGGACAATAGCTGTAAAATAATGCCTGGGGGAATGAAAAATTTACTGAAGCTTTGATATGACACTGACAGGCAGAGGCTGAGTGCATTATTTCAGCATCAAGGTAACTTTTCTGTCCCAAGGACAATATTTTACACAGCAATTGCTTGAAAAAAACAACCAATATTGCTTTTATTACACTTGTCTGTATTTTTTTCCCCACACCCACATATTGAAATTGCTATAAATCCTATTTGCTCAGGGCAACATTACCCATTTCATTTGTTTGGGTGACATGCATTTGAGCACATGCTTTTTTTTTTTCCCCCCGACGCTATTTCCCAGTTTTCCAGAAAACAGTGCATATTAGGTTGTTTTAGCCAGTTAAGGGACTGGGGGGGGGGTAGGCAGAAATCAGGAGCTCTCAGCACAGCTGTAATGATCCTGATCCCCCCAAAGAGCTGAAGAGCAGTAGGGTACACAAAATCAATACACCCCTCAACTGCAGTCACAAATTCTGCATGTGACGTAGGTCCTCTTGCAGCAAATTGCCAGCTGCAAACAGACAGGTTGTTACGCAGCACACACACAAGGCACAAGCAGGAATCCTTGTCTTTCAAGAGATGCTGAGGGGGGAAAAAAAAAAAAACCAACAACATACATACACATTCTTTTAGCACACTACCTCAGCAGCGCTGCGATTCCCCACAAAGTCAGGGCATTACACCATGAAAAGCAGTTTGCTTTGTGCCCCAGCAGGGAACGTTTCCGACACGTGCACAGCCTGCCCATCGCTGGGAAGCAGCACGTTGAACAGCTGCGACAGCAAGCGCTTTCAGACAAATTCCCAAATGCAAGAGCCGTTAAGGGAAGCTTGGTCAGCACGGCGGCACTGCCAGGAGAGCAGAGCGCAGGCTGGCACAGGCACCAGCTGGACACCGGCAGCACCCTGCACAGTCCAGCCGCACAGCAGAAGACTGCCAGGCTCAACCTCATTCTCCCCTCGCCCTTTCTCAGTCCAGGAGCTGCAGATAACCTCAGAACGCTTTTCTCTTGCGGCATTTGCACACAGGAAGGTTTTTTCCTAGCTTTAAGCATTTAGCCAACTATAAACCCATTTTCTCCCTTTCCCTTGCGCTAATGCTGAAGCACGCAGAAGTGAAGGATTCGTAGCAGGTCTAAGGGGCACTTCAAGCTACAGGTTTCCCTGAAAAACATCCGACAGACTAGCTTGGGAGATGCAAAGCCACATGGGCAGCAACAGAGCCAATTGTTGCAGCACAGAGCCAGCTGCAGCACGTTACTGCACTGGCAGGGAGCGGGAGCACTAGAGAGTTTGTATTTGCCAAGGTTTGTTATAGTCCTGCCTGTATTCCAACCAGGGAAAACGAGCTCCCTTGACTAGGTTTTGCAAAGTTGCTGCATCTTGAATTTTAGTCGCTAGTTTGTTATGCTGTTTTCAGCCAGACCAATTCCTGTTAGTCCTGGAGAAGTGCAGCTCCTTCAGACAACTCTGATGAGCCCCTTTGGCCCCCTTTGCCTAGGAAAAGTGCTTTAATCCATGTACTACTGTGGCACCTAGAGTTAGAGCCAGAGACTGGTGAATGAAATGCCCAGAGAAGAGAAATGAGCATAGAGAGCCTATGCGGGCAAGCCCAACAAAGAGGAGGTTGAGGGGACATGCTGGGCATCGTTACCACTGCCTTAGCATCTGCATGGCAACTTTGGAACAGAACCAGCACAGCTCTTTTCCTCCTGACACAGCGCAGAGTGCTGCATTTCTGTCAACTATGCCTCTTTTTCTGTTTTCATCACCTGCACGGTAATGCCTTTCTGTCTAGGCAGAAATGATAGCAAACCTGGTAACCGTCACCGAAACATTCCTGCTCCAATCCAGGATGAAAATCCCACACTGCGTGCTGTCGCTTGCAATGGCACTGTATCCAATAAAACAAATTGGGCCAAGGCAGATTGATTGCTTTGATCAAATTATAAAAAATAGTAGCTGAAGGGAACACAGGAGATGCAATATCTCGACTTTCATCAAACATCCACTGCAGTGCCTCACGAAAATCACTAAAATGTTTGACTCAAATTGGTTTGGACAGAAGCACTGTCAGATGGTTTGAAAGTTAACTGAAAATCATAAGCAGAGAGCAATGTTGGGCAGCAGTGTTTTCAACGAGAAAGGCATTTATAAGTGAGCTTCCACAGGGATTAACATTAGACTCCATTTTATATAACATTTGTACTGAAGCATCTGGAAGTGCAAATAAGTAGCACATTAAATTTGTGAATAGTAATTGCATAGAACAAAGAGGAGCCAGTTGAAATTGAAAGTGTGACCATGCAACCACTTGCGATGCAACAAACCCTTAGTATTTTTAACCAATATGGAAAAATCACGGCAAGAAAAATAGTGGGGAAAGCAGGAAAAGCAAAAGAGATGCCTTGCCATTTGGCCATCAGAGTAGCAGAACCATGACTTAGGGCCATCTGTTTTCCAAACAAGTTGCCATTCTCCTGAGCAAAGCAGATAAGATCACAGAGAGCATGACAGTTATTTATGAAGCGTACCATCATTTATTTGGTAAAAGCTGGCCATCTGAAGACTAGACAGATCTCAGTACAGCCAAAAAGGTTTAAAGAAAGGTCTCTATATTTATTACATCCCGGTAAGTTTTCCTCTTTAATTAGCAAGCGATTCTCTGAGCAGCAAGGAAGATGGAATGCAATAAAAGCTGACACTTGCAAACGCTAGCAAGAAACAGATGGTCCTACTCCCAGTCATGGAGACAAGGCTATGGATTTGAGTCTCGCGATTTGTAAATCCTTTCCCCTTTCTTTTGCATTATATTAATCTGGAAATAAGGTTCCCATAATATAACAGAGTCCAGACATCACACTCAGGCTGACTTTACTGCTCTTTAATTCACCTTCTGTCAAGTCTGTAGCCAAAATACACAAATTTTTCCTTTCATTTCTGCCTGCTGTCAATACACCTCAGGTCTTACACATATCAGAGGAATCTTCATTAACAGCCTATGATCCGTTTGCACAGCCAGTCTCACAGCTGATTAAGTTGCTAGATAAAACACATTAAATTTCAGGTCCTAATTCACTTTATCAGCTATAAGAAAACACTCCACACTACAAAATAACAAGCCTTACTGTTAAACTCCAGTAGCACCTACAAGGTGTCAGAACATTAGAAGAGATTTAACCGAAAAGTAGAATTACTGAAAAGAAAATCGGTTCCGTTTTACCTCAAACCAGGACACAGATGTACAAGTTGAAGAGATTCATCTCTCCTGCTGTAATGCAAGGGTCCAAGTGCACCAGGATGCTCTGCAACCTCTCCCTGGCAGGGTTTGGCTGCTCAAGGCCTGCTCCGACCTGGCACATTGGTGACCTGGGATCCAGCTGCTGGGAAGAGCCACAGCGGGGGAAAGATCTGGGAGAGGTCTTGGCTGGAGCCTCCAGCCCTGGGTTCGGGAGGCGTTTATAAGCTCAGGGAGGTCACTGCTCTGCCTGGCTCAGCATTCCCCATGGCTCCCAGCTCACCTGCCCTTGCAGAGCAGCCTGCCCTCACTACTCCCCGACATCTACCTCCTCTACCCACCGCTGGGGTAGGGCACCTGGTATTCAAAGTTATGCTTCACAGTAACAGGAGCTAAGTAACCTCCACTCGTTTGTAATTAAAGTACGTTATTGCTAATACATACCATTCCCAAACCCTGCTTTATAACCAACAGTGGCCCTAGGGCCATTATCAGTAGTTGAACTCAGGCAGGAGACAGCCAAGGCAATGAGTCAAAACAAGGAGAGCTATGGTGGGTATTACCATGGATATTCCGGGCATGCTGCCTGCCTCGTACCTGTCCAACACTCACCCTGACCCACTGGTGCCCTACACACAACAAAGCAGCAGCCTAGCAACCCTTCAATCCCAAACCCATGAAAGCTGGAAGTGCTGAGGATCTACTGCTCCTGAAGCACAAGCCACACAATGCACAGAATGGCATGTTCTCATGGGTGCTCTCCAAAAAGGGGGGGGGGGGGGGAAGAAGGGCCCCTCAGGCCAGCACTCCCAAACTCCAGAGGCTGCTCCCCAAGATATATCAGCATCAGTTAGGATTGTGTACCTCATAAGTGGCACACTCATCACAACACTTCATTTGCTCTTCTTTTTTAATGGGGAGGGGATGGGGGACAACAGCCAAGAGAGGAAGTCCATCCCAGCATGCTATGCACAACACAGTGAAACGACTAAGTCATCAGCTACTACCCTAATCCTATAAACACAGTATAACTGGCTTAAGTAAAAAACCCCAATCTGGGGATCAACAGCACCAGGTCCAACTGGTGCCACTAGTAACATCCCTCCGAGACAGATACTAGCGTCAATGTTGTTTAAAGTCTTTTTTTAGATGACCTAGACAACATTCTCAATAAATTTGCAGACAACACCAAATTGAGACTAGTGCTTGAGATTCTGATTAGATATTTGCACAGATGATTTTTTTTTTTCCCCCGCCCACCATGCAGGTGATCAAACACCAGAACAGGGGCCAGGTGGGTGGGGAAGCTGTGTCCTTGGAGATATTTAAAACTCAACCAGACAAAACTCCGAGCGGCCTGATCCAAGCTGGAACTGCTTCGAGTAGGGTGTCTTTGAACAGATGACCTTCCCAACAGAGGTCCCTCCCAATCCAAGGCATTTTACGACCGCATTAGTTGATATATCAACAGCAGAGCCTGTGCTTTGTATACCCTTTATGCAATGTTACTACAACGGGCTATGGAAAACTGAACATCCTGAATAACACCTTATCTTTGGGTTTCTTTTTTGTTAAAGTAGCTAGCTTCTGAGACAAACCAAATTAGATTTTACTCAATAGGAAGCTGCAATGAACAGACTGGTTAATGGGTACAGAAGCTTCCTCAAGCTATGTTGCCCTTCCTTGATGGCAATTGTTACAGTGACACATTTTTGAGCTCAGTAGCCACTTTCAAGGCAAATTATGCAAACTATACAGGTTCTCCTCAGAATTAGGTACAAACCTTAAGTCAGCTATTTTATAGATTAAAAAGAAAAACAATACACAATACACCTCCTGATGGCCAGTGTAATTACTTATCTAACTAAAAGCACATTTTCCCCCAGTGTCCTAAATGCTCTAGAGATTGTCTGCCCATAGTTTTTGTAAGCAGACCAATTCTCAGCCTGCCATTCCTTGCCTACGCTAGTTCATTCTGCTGTGATAAATTGTTGCCTGTAGATGCAGTGAATCTGCAGAAATAAAAAAAAGGAACTCCTTATGGTGATACTGCTAGAAAAGAGCAAAACAAAAAAATTCATTCTAGCCATAGTGCAATGAGTAATGAAGGAATAAATAAATTATAATTGGTTAAATTATTGATGTCTATCATTTAGGAGGAGTCTTGCTCAGCAGTAGATGTTTTCCTCCCTTAGTTATTTACAATGTGCGGGTGGAGCAGAGGTAGAGGGTAATATATTTGCAGCTGTATTTGTATAGCACAGTTTTGCAACCATTCAGCATTCTATTGAGATATGAAAGTTATTGACTCTGCCAGCAAGTAGCAATTACAAGTTCAGTAGGATCTGACTGTCCTAAAGCCTTGCTTTAAGGAAGCTTTCAGCTTATTAACGTGATACCAGCTTTCAGCATAAATACAGAAGGATCTCCTTGCTTATAAAGTACATAGTAGCATTATACATATGAACAGCACAAAACCTGCAAAGCATTTTTCTGGTTAGTTGGCATTTTTCTTTATAAGTAATTGTGGTACTAATGATCCTATTAAAGCAAGTAAGTACTTGAAAAACACTCAGGAAATGTATTCTATGCGACAGACCATGTCTCCTTAAGCATGAGGTTCTATAGAAATATGGACCATAAACCTTCCTTTTTGATAGAAAAATACCATGCTTTTCACAATACTAAAGTTTAAGCAGTTATCAGAAAAATAGGGCTCAAGTAATTGCAATCCTGTGTTCATTCAACACGGTATTGAAGCATACCAATTTGAAAGAAACAAAAGCTGCCACCACAGAATGTCTCAGCAGAGTTTTGTAGCTCCCCGTGTTTTAGTGCTGTTTTGCCTTGTGAAGGAGCATGCGGTATCTGAATTATGCTCCCAGGGTCCCCATGCACCACACAAACACTGCGGTGCACTGCCAAAGGGGAACCACAAAGGCCAATTCACTAAACACGGAGGCCTTTATAACGCTTTGGCTGAAACATAACCCAGTTGTTGTTAAGGCACACGAGGACCAGCGTCACTACTCAGTGTGGAGCCCAGAAGAAAAATAACACCACCACTCACTCCCGTGTTCTTCCCCCTGTGGTTTATTAGTTATCTGTGATGTTCAGGGCTCTCCATTGTTATGAGCCTGACTCCAGTGGTAATTAATGGGAATTCCCAAGAACACAACAGGAGCCTCTTAAGGTTGTCAGCGGGAAGTGCTGAGAGCACAGAAAGCCCATTTCTCCAAAGCACTTTCTCTTTCAGCTGCAGAAATGCACCTCCCCACATACCTTGAAGTCTCCTGAATTTTTTGAACAAAAAATGAAGTCTGTCTGAACCAGCACCCCTGCTTTTTTTTTTCTTCTCTATGCTAACCAATACCTTTCCCCCAGCTATTGCTGCTACTCACAACATGTTTTTCCACTGACCCACAAAAGCCGCTGACCTTGCCAGCAAATAGCAATTACAGATTCACTGGGAAGGTGCTGCTTTTAAGCTTTGCTATAAAGAAGCCTATCTAACCCCAGGATGAAGTACACAGAAAGTCCCAGGTTCAGATCCCTCCACACCTGAGGAAACTCAAGCATACTGCTCCAAGGAGGATCCTCTAGCATCAGGCTACTTGGGACAAAGGGGAGAAAGCAACGCTTGCACTCACACAAACCAGGGCTGATCTACTCCACGTCGAATAGTTACACAACCACTGATCGGAGAGGACCACAGTACCCAAGGTGTACGAGCAGAGAAAAACCTGGACTGCAGTCCTTCCCCCCCTACCCCAATTTATTGCTATTTTATATGACTTAGCCCTCGCAGTTCCTCCCTCTCCCAATGTCCCAAAATCCCAAAGCAAAAACATCATACTCACCCTTTCTTCTCTCAGCAGCTAGCTGTTCCCTTCTCTGAAGGGCCTTTGGTCCAGCAGTCAGAGCACTCACCCAGAAGATAGGTCAAATCTTCCTAAATAAAGGAAGGAAACAATATTAGTCCTCCCATAATACTACCTTCCCATTCCACAGGGCAACAGAAAGCCTACTCTCCTACATAGGCCCTAACAAGTACCTATTAGATCAGTAGCTACAATCAAGACAAGCACACAGAGAGCTCCTTTTGGGAAGCCCAGGGAGACTATAGCCCCAGCTAGAGACTAGGCCACCTAGCACAGGTGTGATTTATTCCTCTCTGAGCCAAGCAGCACAATTTAAGGCACCTGTGGCACTTCAGTAACAAAAACCAAATACACCTGAAGACATGGTCTCCTCCGGGGTTAACACAGTTATAAGGATTTTAACTTTGGACCAGCAGGTCCCAAAAATAGTAGCTTGTCCCATATCCGCCTTCTTGAGGATCTAATACCAAGTAAATTCACAAAGATGGGAATAAACCTTTGCTAAGCACCACTGTCTCCCTTCATTTTTGAGGTATTATTCATTTAGGGCTTGGTGTAAATGTGGGTGAAATCCCAGCCCCTCAAGGAATAACCACCATCAGCTGTGCCCTGTATGCAGTGACCTTGACAACTTTACACCACCAATTTTCAGTCATAGATGATGGATTAATCAAGGCTGATTTGGACCAGCTGCACTCTGTCAGAGTCTTTGCTCTGATCTTCACGCTGCAATAACTTTCCATTTTAACTGATTCTGCCAGGGGTGAGGCTGTTAAGACAGCAAAGTACTCTTTGCCTCCCTTCTGCCACAAAAAAAGAAAAAGCCCCCACCACCAAAAAAAAAGGAAAAAAAGGCAATTTTCACTAATACTACTAAGGTATTTTTTTACAATAGTGAGAGGCTGACATGACCCAATTTCTGTCAAATGCTTGTGTGTGCACATGTCCTCATTAATTGAGGCTTCAGAAACTGACCTAAAATTTTAAGGTCAGCAGACCAGGCAACAGGAGGAGAGGCTTACACCACAAGCAAACTCACATCCATAGAAGATTATTCATAAGTTTCCCAGCTCTTTCAGTGCAACTTAGAGCTTGCTGCCTTTCAAGGAAGAAATTTAGTACTGTCCCCAGTCTCTATCATGTACCGTAATGGTTGTCATATAAATGCATCTCACTGCTTATCCATCATGAAAAGCACATTCTGTGGAGGCCTGTACCTCCCCAAAGCCTAAATCAAAAGCTGGTGTTGGACTGTTTTCCCAGCTGTGTTCCCAGCACATACACACACAAGCACATGCTTGCCTGTTAATAACATTTTTAGATGAACAGCAATTGACACACTGCTCCGGGCACAGTTTCATGCAAAAGCTACTGGCCCCAGTGAGGTGGAAGGGCAGTGGAGTAGCGTGCAGCCACCTGGAAACCCAAGATCCAGAATGGATGAAGTTGGCATGCCAGCCACTGGTCCACTAGCTCCGATCACTACCTGCACCTCCCATCCTGAGACAAGGAACTGCAGAGAACTACCCCAATAACCCAGTCGGCTCCGCTCCACAATCTCAGACAGCTACTTTATTAACTCTAACAAAAGTTGCTCGCTCTCCTCTTGTCTGGGTAAACAGAAATCTTTTCCAAAGCATCAGGAATGGTCTCAATTTCAGATTTTTGGTTGTAGGGGCCCTGCTGTCAGCACAGTGGACAACAGCACCAGATGAAAGAGGCCGTCTGCTGCCTCTTCTTGCCCCACAGCAGGCCATCCAGCATTAGGCACACTCCTGTTGCTGCTTGCTGGCATGCTGGTTCTTTTACATATGCTTTCATTTCTCACACCTGGCTTAGCACACAACAGACCATTTTGCATTACAGTCCAGCCTCTCATTCAACTGATTTCTTCTGTCCTCTCAAAACTACCTGAGATCACAAGTGCCCCTCTGCTGCTAGAGCCCCAAGTTACGAGGTACAGCAACATTGCTAGTAAACTGAGGGTTAATAGTAATTTCACTGACACAGGTGCTTGGAGAATTAGATCCTGGAAGGATCATGGGAATCAGGAGTAGTTACCAACCACTAAATTAAACTGTTTATTGGCCTCCTTGCACAAGCTCTAATTTACACTGTTCCCTGCAGGGTAGCATGTAAAGGAGCACCAGCTCTGAAGCGGGCTGTGATTCAGCACTGGTACAGCAGCTGCAGCACCACTGATTCCAGGAGAGTGGCTTAATTTCACCCAGTGGACCATCTCAGCAGCTTTCCTGAAATGAACATAGACCTAGCCAACAGATCCCTGTACGTGTTCCCATCCCCATGTGTCAACAAAGCTGCCTGACCAGATTCACTGACTTTATTTCAGTTTAAATATTGGAGTGCATAAGTACATCAAGAAAGGGCTTGGGCCTTCCATAGCCAACTCTTTCCAACTTTCCCAGTTCCTCCAGAGAAGCCTAAAAATTCTGAAAACCATACAGACAAATGTAATATTATAGAATTAAAACTACAATAGCTACTAAAACAACTTTAGTAAAAAGTAACCAGCAATAAGACAGTAAGACAGAATATACTAAGGTGGCTCCTTTTAAATGCTACAGTAGAAGCAGCTAGTCTGAAACATGCAATCCTGACAATGCCAGATCTATGAAGGGACATCGGAAGGCTCATCAGAAAAAAATATCATTAAATCATGGCCTCCACCAGGTGAATTTGAACGATGGAGCACCACTGAGCAGCTCTAAGGGACAGTTCCTGTGATGCAGACAGAGATCAGAGTGGAAAGAAATGGGGATTCACATAAAACCCAACATCCATTCCCTCTGATGCAAGAAGATGTGGTGTATACAGTCTCTTCTGGCACATTAATGCACTCACCCTGCTCCTTTCTTTTCTCATTTGACTGGAGAAGAAATAGTTCATTGGTACCATCCAAGTCTTCATGACAAACTTTTGAACTAACTCATCATAGGAGAAACACCTGCAGTCCATTTCTCTCTAATATTTATTATACCAGGCTGACTGCAGGAATAAGGTATTGATTATATGCAGTTCATGTTTTGAATATTAACTTCCCAACCATAAAGAGCAGAGACATTTTCATTTAAACAAGAGTTTAGCTTTTAGGGCACAAAACAGCAGTTTCCAGAAGAGAAAAAAATACCACTTTACCAAGCCACTGTACTGTACCCCACTTTGGCCCTCCGGTCTAGTGCTGAAAGCCAACACCTGAGCAAATGCTGGAATCCCAGCAGTCATATGAATCCAGACATGTCACTTAATCATGCTGAGCCTCCACCTTCTCATAGGAATAATGCACAGCTACTTCCCTGGGGTAATGCAAAGCTGATTTCATTAGCATTCACAAACTGCTTTCTGCCCATCAGAGGAAAGTATTAGGGAAATGCCAAGAATCTCTACTGCTGGGCTTTTCTTCTAAACTAGTTCTTTTCAGAAGTTATGTGCTACCAAGCATGCAAAAATTTCTTAGAACCTTCTTAATCAAGAAAGCAAACATATCCTCCATTTGCCAAACACAGGCTTGTAATTATGTGGGAACGAGGCAGAAACAGCACATACATGCATTAATATTGACATGATCAAGAGATAACAGCACCATTGGAAATGACAGTTTGCAGCCAGACAAACAGTTGGAAAATCATGAGGGGCTCATTAAACACTTCCTTTTGCAAGATGAATGAAACAAAGAGGAGGCTTAAAGAATGCTGCAGTAACTCAAGGGAGAAAAGGGACAGTCGCGCTTAAGTGCACTAAATACATTCTAAACTATCCATCCAAGTGGACCTCAGGTACCCAGAGCAGACATTTAACGGACTGCTGGACAGCTGTAAATAACCAGCTGATCTTGTATGAGCTCCTTCACCTGCTTCAGACAGAAAAAATCTCAGACAGTGCCTCAAACCAGGACAGTCAGTAGAGATAAAAAAGCATGTGCTCCTCAGTAATTGCTGCTAGCACCCAGAAATGGTATAGGATCAGGAAGGTGAGCAGAAGAACTGGGCACAGGAACAGAGCAGTCCATAAAACATGTGCCATTAGAACACAGGTTACCTGAAGGAAAGCACCGGGAAAACACCTGGATCTGTGTTGGAATCCAGTGTCAGGGTGAAATATATTCCACTGTCAATCTGCAACATAAAAGTTGTCCTTACTCTTACCATAGCATTGACACATAAGCAACTTCAATATCATGCTGCCATATCCTGAATTAGTTCCTTTTTTTCTTCTTTTCTTTTTTTTTTTTTAATTAGAACAGGTTTATCTTTGCAATTATTGTTTTTCAGCACCACAAGTCAGTATTCTAACTCTCATTATTTTCAACTATGTTGACATTGGGAAATACAGAAACACTCCCATGGTTGTTTCTTGATTTCCAGACTCCATGAAAAACTGCCTGACACATACTGACCTGGGTGCACATGATTTTGCTATACATACTGTCAAGTCAAAGCCTTCAAGTCATTTCAGCGCTACAGAGGGTCAAGAGATTATATTAGCACTACTAGAGATAATAAACATTAGTTCAAGAGTTAAAGGGCCAGTTCTAGTCTTAAAAATCATATTGTTGCAGAATAATTTGAGTTGGAAGGGTCCTCCTGAGGTTCTGCTCAGATCAGGGTCAATTAGAGCAGGTTGCTCAAGGATCCATCCAGCTGAGGCTTGAACACCTCCAAGGACAGAGATCCCACAACCTTTCTAGGCACCACTGCAGTAAAAAAGATTTTCCTTATAATTAACCAGAATTTCCTATGTTCCAACTTGCACCCACTGCCTCCCGTCCCATCCCTGTGCACCCATGAGAAGAGTTTGGTTAAGCCTCCTCCGTGTTCTCAAATCAGGCAGTTGCAGACAGCAATAAGGTCTCCCCTGAACCTTCTCTTCCTACAAATATTTTAGCTAGTGAATAGTTAGAGGACTTCCAGTGCTTTTTAAACTACATGAACCTATATAAAAGAGGGTGGTCTTCCCATTGTTTTGGTTCCTATTATAAACACAAGTGATCCTTCTCTTCCAAAACCTATATATTTGGTAGATCTTTCTCTGTGTGACATGCAAGACAGAGCCCTTTCATTTTAGCACTGATTAACATTGGATTAGGTTAAACAAATGCAAAGCACTTGGATCTTTTTCTAAAACAAATTAAGGATCCAATATACTTTATTAGATCTGGGAAATACAGGATATTTCTCTAGACTAAAAGCTATATTGCTTCTATTCTGTGATATTGCTACAGCTCAGGTGCTCAGAATTTGTATCAGCAACTTCCAATATCTTTAAAGTTCCAACATGTTGTAAAGTAAAGCTTTAATTATCTTCTTGTCATCTTACCATTGTTGATCTGCTACCCATGTCACTGTATTAAGTCACAGAACAGAGATGTGACATGGGCAAATACTACTGACGGGGAGTTCTGGCAAAAAAAAAATCACCTTAGTTACATTAATAAGCTTTCCCCATAAGGCAAACTTGGCTCGAGCTGCTGCAGTCTTAATTTCTAATTTGTTTGGAATCTGTTTTGATTTTCTGTCTCCTGTTAAATATAATTCTCTTCTGGGCTCTGTTTTATGCATTGATTTTTGCAATTGCATCCATATTACATTGGGTCCCAAATCCACAGTTCTCTAGTTCAGGTTACACAGAAAAGTTTAGAAAAGTAATCCCAATTTTTTTTTTAATTAGAGAAACACTTTGCCTCTTTGAACAAGCATGGGACTCAGACTACTTCCAGCACCATTTGTTCCCATAGCCAAGGATATACATCAGGAAGGGATAGACTGTTGACTTTTTAAAAGTATACGAAAAAACCTTCTCTGGACTATACTTTGTATTCGAGAAACCTGCAGCTTAATGAAGTCATCAAACTATTATTCTAAATAGCTGTGCTCCAGAGTAGCCATCAGTGCTGTCCTGAGAGAGAATACAGAGAATCTCCTAAAAATCTCTTCCGCACAGGCCTCGTCTCTAATGCAGCACATGATGACTTTTCCCTCTTAAATAATCACAAGTGGGCTTGACATTTTTATTTCAAGCAGGGTAATTTTTACTGATTTTTACGGCTACTAGATTAGTTTTAGCATGTATTCATCTCAAAAATACACGCAGAGAGCAGAAAGACCATTACCACCGTGCAGGCCTGGTTTCTATTCCTGGCAAATCATTTAGGGCTTTCTGGAAAATGCGGGCACAGACAGAGGCAAAGTCTCCCACCCCTGCTCTCAGCCCAGTAACTCCACTGCTGAAGGCTGTACCTGTGTCAGCACAGCACCATACCCAACCTAATCCCGTTCTGTCCTCTCTTACAAGAAGCTCCTCCAGCTACCCTTCTCTTCAGCTGGAATTGTAAGAAGGCAACAGCTCCGAGGATTACAGTTCAAAATTAACTGGGCTTCAGACCATCCCATTTGTAAGGAGCAAATATTATTAACTACTTTTTGGTGTTTTGCCAGCTGAAGTTACTTGGAGCTTGTAGAAGTACTTGGTGGGTATGAAATAGAGGATGACACATAAACGTTGAGAACCATTAAAGTGGAAGAGAAATTTTTTTGTCTGTTTTATATAAAAGCAAATAAGAATTCTGGCTAGCAGCTGACAATTTCTGCTGCTATAGGAAATGCTGTTTCAAAGGCCATGAAATCTTTGTACCTAAACACCCTTCCTTCACCCCCTTCATTCACAGGGTGTAATACAATAGTTTTGATCCTCTCTTGCATTCAATTCAAATAAATATTTTCAATCACAAACTTATTTTATATAGACAACCAGAATATTGTCAAGGACAAGAGTCTTCTTCCTGTTTTTCCTCTCCCTCCCCAGTTTCTTCCTACAATGAATAGGACGTGAGATGCCCATGGCACTAATGCACTAATATTATGAGATTTGGTTTCCTTCCTCTGAGAAAACAGCCTATTAGAGCTAGATGCATGCTAGATTGCTTGCTTTCAAAATAGCCAAGAAATAGCCCAACAGGGTTTTTGGGCTCGGTTTTGGTTTGGTTTTTCTGGACGTAAGCAAGGGCTCCCTTTTCACCCCTCTTCAAGCAGAGCATAATCTGTATTCTTTTCTGATATACTGCTTGTTGCCTAAGTTTACTTATCACATTGATCAACGAGTCTGGAGTAGTTTAAGTACCCTCATTGTGTTCTCATTTTCATTTCAGAGATTGCCTTCTCCCCATCATCTCACATGGAAGAAAGCAGAGCAGTCACTGTGATGTGCTACCCTACCATCCCACTGCCCAGTCGCACAGGAAAAGACACTTTGTACATTTTTTAAGAAGATGGAGTTTTCTATTGCTCCACCACAGTGATTATTTTTGTGTCTCATTATTTCAAACCCTTTCCACTTCATGATAAAAACACCATTTGCTAGAGCTAAGGTAACTACCACAATAGCATTTCAAAGCGGCGTGAATTAATCGATACAGCCTCTGCAGCTGAGAAGCACAATGTCACTCTCACCAGGAAGGTGTAAGTTTCATTTCAAGCTGCTCTCTACCCTCCTAATTAAGCACTTTATAACTCATCTTCTACAGAAAGCCTCAGCTCCCAGCTATAGAAACAAACATCTCTGTTCAGCAACAGATGTGACTATAACTGGAGTCGAAACAAAATAACCCATCTGTAGGAGGAAAAAAAGGAAGGAAGGAAGGAAGGAAGGAAGGAAGGAAGGAAGGAAGGAAGGAAGGAAGGAAGGAAGGAAGGAAGGAAGGAAGGAAGGAAGGAAGGAAGGAAGGAAGGAAGGAAATTGAGTCAAACATGATAATCCCTACTCCATCTAGAATAGTTAGGCTTGACCCATACACACCTGCCATTTTCTGTACAGTGTTTTGAAGCCTCGGAGCCACTTGTTTGATCTGGCAAGAAGAAAGGAAGCAAGAGCCAAGAGAGGTTTCCTACCCATCCTTTTCACTGCCTAACATCCCATCCCATTGCCAAAGCGCACTTGTTCTGGTACTGGGGTGCTGCGAGAGCACACAGCACGCAGCCTGGCACTCACTAGAACTCAAAAAGACAGATTTTTATTTCCAGGGCCACTACTGAACCAGGAAGCTGTTAAGGATTAGGGCTCATGACGTTATTTCAGCTTCACTGAGTGACCTGTGTGGGCTCTACATCAAACATTCCGTCCATTAGCTGTACTTACAAAAATTTTACTTTTATTCTCAAAACAGGATACTGTGTTCCATTGTGTCTTGTGAGCAGAGATAATTTCCAGCACCCCCGCAACCCACGCAGAGCAAACCAGACCAGCGGGAGCCAGCAGAGCCCTGGGTTAATTGCTGTAGGAGCCGCTTGCCAGACTCCTGTACAGCCCCACCAATACAGTCATCCTTTGTCACCCACAGCCCCTCTATCCATGCAACTTGCAACTCAGCCTCTAGAAGTAAGAGAAATATCTCAAGACAAGCAAGAAAACCAGCCCTGGTCCTTTCCGCTTCCAAGCCATCATTTCAAGCTGTAGAAGAGGCCAGGCTCAGGGACTGTAGTCCAATACCAGCTCTTTCTAATTGCACGATTAGGAAATGGGAGGAGTAGCACCAGTCCTTCTGAGCAGGAGGAGTTCTTCCCTTCCTGCAGTACAGCAGTATAGTCATCTCCTTTAGAAGGGACAGAAGCGCTAAGTAGGAGTTTAGACCAGCACTGTTTGTGCCTCACCATGCTGAAGGGTGGATCTGGCATGCACTTCTGCCTCTAGGGATCACATAGGAAAAAGCAGACAAATGGGAAAACATCCTTTCTCTTTTTACTCCCAAACCTTTTATCTATTCTGCAGTCAAGCACTAAAGCAAAGGCTTAACACAGCCAGTGTTTGCTTTAACAAGAGGTCTCCCCCCAGTTGCTTTTGTTCAGCTGTGCCATGTACAGATCTGGTTTGGGGTCTTTTAGAAAGCGCTGCAGAGCTGACAGAGGTAGAATAAATGCTTTGAATAGGGAAATTTTGTGCATTTTTAAAATTTACTTTGTGGGAATCCTCCTCACAGAACAAAAGCAGTATTGTGCCAAGAGCCATATGCATACAACACTGCAGTTTATTCTGTATCGTGCTGCTAGTTTTCCAGTGTAATTCAATGCATGGAATTTCATCACCAGTCTTTCAACGGCAGATATCAAGCAGTCAGAATGAAATGGCTTAGAAGATCTCTTATTGGCAAGAGTTTAGATGTGTGCTTGAAGGGAACTGGAGTTAAAATACGACAGGCAGTAGACTAACCCATACCTTAACAAATGATAAAGCTTTCAGACAGTTCTTTCTCTCCCAAAACACAGTCAGCTCCTCTGGGGTCTGCTGTGCCTGTATGTTGTAAAGGCTTGTTAACAGTGTACTAATCCAGCCCTTGGGGCTGGCTCCAAGCACAAGATGGTGTTGACTGCTAGCTTGGGAAAGAGCAGCACCCTTTTTACTGAGGTGAAGCTGGCTAGCTGTTATTTTACTTTCCCCCTTCAGAAAGATATTTGCTTATAAACAAATGCCATCAAGACACCAGTCTACTGACCACTCTGTCAGATGGAAAGCAACTCAGCTTAGCAATCTCTTAGCACATTCGCCTTTCCACCTCAATTTAAGGAAAAGTTTCATTTTCTTCAGTTTCTAAGTCTAAAAGCAGATCCATTAGCGGCTCTTCCACATATCTACTTTATCCTCTAGTGGACAGAATCAGAAGCAAACAGCTCTCAGAATCAGCTACAGCCGTTGCAGAGAACTGCCAGCCTTTGGATGAATGGTACCAAAGATGATACGTGGAATAGCCTCACGAATACGCTGTTTGGCCAGACTGGTTTCTACGATACTTTTTTATGTTTCAGTACTATAGTGACCACCTCCAAGCCAAGGAACTTCTGTTCCTTAAGTTCTGCCCGCTGTGGTGAATGCATATAGTCTGCTTTGAGCTGCTTTCCGATAGGGACACTGCTACCTCATCTGCAGTTGTTCTGCAGCCTCATCTAGTCTTTTTCCTACCAGGATGAAGTTCAAATACCAAATGATCTGAGCTTTTACTGACTCTTATTCAGTGTTCCAACAGTAATAAACAAGCAAGGGCTGGAGCTAGGCTCTCTGGCAGATAGAGTAAAAGACTATTCCTTTCTGAACAGGCTGTTAGAAAGTAACAGGCAGTTATCTTCCAAGATACGATACTTCAACAATAGTTATCTTCCAACATGCTTCAAGGGCTATTCTTACGTGTATTTATATGAAGACAAAGGACACTTCAAGTAAAATTAAAAAAAAAAAAAAATCAGGCCTCTTATTTGGTCCAGGATTGACAACTGAGGCAACCATCTAGCTGAAGATTTTGGAGCAGCCAGAAGAAGAAGCTGTCACTGCCCCACTTGCCTCCACAAAGGTAACCCTGAAGGAAGGATCTATTTCATCAGATCAGAAGCAGTCCCCAGCTCTCGGTTTCCCCCAACACCTGCCTGTTAAATAGCTGCAGTAGGCTCTAGAGTTTTCTACCAGGCCTTCGTATTCTTGCCTCTCCAGCATCCTTTTCAGAACAGATCTGCACAACACTTTGACTCCTCCCCCCTTAAAAAGGGAGGTTGGCTAATTGTGGAAGTCACCACTTCTTTTGGCACTCTCTAGATTAGTGTTGCATTATTGCATCTGCTTATCTCAAGTATTTTTGTGGCTTTTCCCATTTCTTCTAACACCACTGATAATACTGCAACTGGGCAATAACCCCTCAGACCTGACGCTGAGTATTCATCAACCCAGCGTGAGCACAACGTGCCCGAGCAACGTAAATGGAGGGAACAGCCCAGCATGCAAAGCCCCCTTGCAAGGCTGCTCCACCTCGCAGCATGGGCACAACTAGCCCGCCTTTGGTTAGCTGGGTCAGTTCCCCAGTTTCATCCTGAGAAGGGCCAGAGACCGCAGCGACATCTCCTCCCACCATGCTGGGCTGATGGTACATACACACAGCCCTCACACCTCCTAAGCGAACGTGCTTTGCTCTGCAAGCGCAGGAGGGTACCTTCTGCAGCTGAGGAGAACGTGCCGGGCTTACTGCAGAGCTGGAGCAGCGCAGACAGGCGCAAATTCTGTGGCTGCCTGCCAGCACGCAGAACGGCGACTGCAAACGCACAGCGCTGTCCTCCCACGGCCGGGATGGCAGAGTTACGCAGCGAAGGCAGAGAGCAGGAGCGGGCTGGTACCAGCACAACCCATTTGGTCTGAGAGCAGCTCACAGAGGGACCGTCTCAGCCACAACAGGCCTTCAAGCTGCAGTCTGAGCAACCCTGCCCTAAAAATGGGAGGCATCTATGTAGCACGTTAATATTCAAGGACACACAGGCACACACCAGGCAAGGCATCTATCCTGCTCGCAACATGCTTCCTGATGCTAGACAACAGGAGAGCTACTAAGCTGAAATGCAATTTTAGTCCCTTTGTTGAGTGAGTTCACGTAAGTTCAAAAGGGAGCTCTCTATCATTGTTACAGATCTCATCTCCTGAGACAAGGTGAGGCCAGTAAATCAACAGAAGTATCGTTACTAAACCATAGGAGAAATGGGTGTATTGGGGCTGAGTTGGTTTTCTAACTACGGCTTTGATTCACCTGTTTTTCTCAAGCCTATCTCATCTGTCAAGCTTTCCGAACCGGTACCACTTCAATGCCTAGCTGAGCTATAAAGCTTCCACTGTTCCTCATTCAGCTTAATGTAGCACTCAAGCCTCTATGCTAAAAACTGTGGCGCCACATGGAGAGAATAGATCTGTTTAAGTTTAATGCTCACTATAGCTAACAGTCATTTATGCTAATAGACACTTTTGTTTCTTGGAATTAATCTTCCTCAGAGATTTTTTTTTTGGTGGCATAAATCAGGACGGATTATTTCCCTTACAATTTAGAATACTCTTCTTTCTCAGATACTAAGAGTGGAGAAAGGCAATCACAAGCAATCGAATTACCATATCCTAATGAACTACCATTTGTCAGCTGAGCCAGAGTGACTATTTCCTTGCATATAGCAGGTAAACATCAGAAAGGCTTGAGGAAGGTGATTAAAGCCAGTATGTTTAATTCTGCATTTGCAGTAGGCTGAGAGAGCACTGTCAAGCACTTACAGCCACTTCCCTTCAAATCTCCATCAACTGCAATCTCTTGTCCTTACTCCACATTTTCATTTCAGCCTTTTCCAATTCTCCCAACACTGGCTACTCCGGCCAGTTCCTGCCGAATTTCCGACTGACCTCTGAGTGCTGGCGAGAGCCCTATTCCTGAGCAACACAGGCTTCTGGACCACCAGCACAGGGGAGTGAAGAGGCTTGCCCAGTGTCCTAGAAAGCCAGAGGGCAGCTCTATTCTCAGCTCTGCATTTCTTATGCCTCCTTTTCCTCACATCTGAATTAAGAATAACTTTGCAAAACATCCTGAGATCCTTGGTGAGAGAATAAATATGTAACACTCTGGGAGGAGATGCCCAAATGTGACATCTTAAATGACTGCAGCATATATACATTTGAAACCTCAGCTACTAAAAGAAAAAAAATCATCCTCTCCTACCCAATAAAGTGTTAAGGGTTCAAAAGAAATACTTTTAGCAATTCTGGGTGCAATATTAGCTCAAATACATGAGTTGAATCCATATGGCATATTAATGATTCCCAGCAAGGAAACAATTTCAGGAGCTATTCATTTAAGCAATAGTTTTCATTCTATCTAAATACTGGAAGCAATAAAGGCTCCTACGCACCCAGTGAAATAGATGAGGAAATGGCATAGTATGAAAATCAGAGAATAGGAGACAGATGTCAGAGCTCCAAGGAATAGAAGGTAATATTTTTATTTTTTCTAACCCAGCTTTGTGTGCATGAAGGGGCACACACAGAGCCGGCTTTGGTTTTCAACACAGTATCCAAAGATAGGAGCTTGTATTCCCCCCCAGGAGAATACCAGGTGAAAGAGGGGGGTGTTTCCAACAGAGGTGGTGATTCAGAGGACCAAAAGATTATGTGCCTAAAACAGGGAAGGGGTGAATAATCCCCTCACCTGGAAAGCAGCTGGACTTGCCTCAGCACTAGCCCTTTAGATACTCTGCTACTGTTTTGAAACTCCATAACAAAAACGAGGGAAAGCTTAGTACAACTCCCCTATGTGGAGCATGGGAAAAGCAGTCCATGCTTACCCCCACTCTGTCGCCATACACTCATAACGCCCTGCAGCAATGTCACATCCATGGGCCCACCTCTGCCTTCTTACAAAGGCCTGATCTCACAGGCAGCTGGGGACTACAGGATGGCTCAAGCAGCCTTTGGCTGGTCCACACAAGAAATATCTTAGAGCTGTGGAGCATAAGTCACAGAACATACATTTCTCCAGACACTGAATCTTTCCTAACGAGATGTGATCATCTTCTGCTCTTGCTGATGTCTGTGAAGACAATGCACAAGTAGCACTGCATACTTCAGCAACAAACACTGAGGACCTGATCTTTCTTTATAGAAATATCTATTACAATAGAAAAGTTTGTGGGTGTTTTTGCATCATATTAATTGGAGCTGGATCAAACCCAGGATGAAGGACAGCATTGCACACTGACACAAAAGGCAACAGTGACCTGGAGCCCTTTCATCTCATTACCATCAGACCGTCCCACCATCAGCACTGCACAGAGACTAAGGTTTTGTCCTGGCTCCTGTCATCCAGCATTTGAGTAGACCTAAAAAGCGCAGTAGCATTTCCAAAAAAGGCTAGGCTGTCACAGGCAGGAATATTCACTTCTCTCTCTCCAGGAGGATGTATGCAGACTGCTGGGGAATCATAAAGGAAATGCATCCCAGAACTACAGCAAAATCAGTGAAATGCTTTACTTTGTTCAACTTGCTGTTGAACCACCCTATTTGGCCACATATGGAGGCAGGTACAATGCTACTGCTCTTGAAGGGGTTTATATCTACCATCTTTCTTCAAAAGGAACAGTAACAAAACTTAAAATATCCAAAAACTCTGAGGCATGCAGGAAGCCTACAGTGCATCTGGCACTGCTCTCTGAATGCAGCACTGCTGGTGCTCTACCACGGCCCCTACCCTGTCCCATCAGATGTTTTGAGTGTACCCACCTGAGCTGTGCTTTGAATACCAGCTACTTCTGGGATCACCTTTGGTATTTTTCTTGTTCGAGCAACTCTGCAGCAATGCTTCCCTCAACAGTATTTCAGCCTTGCTGCCACCTAATCAGACTAAACAGATCAGCACTCAGTTTCCCCAGAGCCTGTAGAAACGGGGCTTATTCTAAGAGAATGCTAAGGGTTTCTGATAAGAGCTGAAGCCTCCTCTGTCATCAACCTCAGGAGGGATTAAAAGCATTTAACACCTTGCAGAGAAATCTGTCTACATTCAGCCACCAAGTTCCAGGGTAGGATGCGCACGTGTTGTACACAAGAGCCTAATAATTCACTTGCAATGTCTTTAGTGCTATTATTGCAGGGGGGAAAGAACATTTTATCAGAGCAACAGAAATCTCTTTTTTTAACATTGCCTGAAAACTGACAAAAGACCCTACCCACAGCCAATGAAAAGGCTGTCCTTCAGGGCTGCAAAATCCTTTCACTTTTCTTTAAGGCTAAAAGAGCTTTCTGCAGTACCACTTTCATGTCCTTTTTTTCACCACCTCTGCTCTGCCCACTCCTTCTGGGGGTCCTCCCTGCTTCCTTTCTCTGGATCTGGGTCCTCTTTGAACAGCCTTTCTCTCCTAGCTGTTGGGAGAGGAAAAACACACTCCTCTCTTCTTCTCTTTTCCCCTTCCCCACCAGCAGATCTTCCCTCTCCGCCCAGCAAATTGCCAGTGTGGAGCTGCCCTGTGTGTCTGGGGGAAGAGCAGCTCCAGATGGCACATCCTGTCCCTCCTCTAGGTGGAAGAGACAACAGAAGCACCAGCACTCCCTCAGGATGCTTCACACACCTACCTCCAGCACAAGGCATGTCTCCAAGAATGTGTCCCGACACCTTGGCAAAAGCAGAGCAGCAGGGGCTGGGTGCAGCTAGGAGGGAAAGTCCTGACACCCTCTCTGAAAGGCTGAAAAATATCATCACTGCTGGTGAGATGGTGTTGCTTTTGTGGGAAGTTCAGCTGACATCACCTGTCACTGTGCAGTGAACAGGTAGCTCAAATGGGCACACACTTGTTGCTCTACATACGCTCTGTGCATTTCTGCACAGTATGAAAACCAAGAACGGGCAAGCCAGGGAAATTAAGGTTGACCTCCCCTGTTGACCTCATAATGGTACTGTCAGCATTATGGCTCTGCTACAGGTCTTGCAAATTTGGCTACATCCAAGGTGTGTTCCATCATGCTGACATCTGATATATGGGCCTAGCAAACAGACTCTCCACAGCAAAGGCTACCTCTACTGCAATGCTGGTTTTTGTAAGCTGCAATTTCCTGCCCTTTGTTGGCAGTTATAGGAATGTTGTCAGTATATTCATGCCAAGAAGTCCATCCACAAAAACAAAAACTAAAGAAAAAGGACATTGCCAAAGAAAATCTGACCTTTCTGAGACTCTGGCATATCATGACTACTATAGATGCTGGATGGTTCTGCTCCTAAATACTCCTGAAGTCAGCCCTTAAATATTACACAATAAACGCACTGTAGACTCACTGCCCCGTACTGAAAGTTTTGCCTAAGCTTTAGAGATCCTACAAAAAGTTATAGCAGGGAGAAGTAAAGCCACCCATCCTACAGAGAAGCATTTCCATTAATCAGAACTATAGGGCCACCATTGACAAATATAGCAAATCTGTTAGCAGAAAGTTAGGTGACCTTGAGGGGAACATCACCTTCTAAGAAACTTGTACCCATAAGACTCAAAATTAGTGGGGTTAAAAGCCCTCACAGGCTTTTGTGTCCTTGGTCGCCTCCTTTGAGCCAAGTCATGCATGGTGATGAAGCACCGAGCACATTAAGTTCCATGCAACTCACTGTCCTCACTATATTGCTTGCTGATTTGAGTCATTTCTTAGAACTGTTATTTTTTAGTGATTATAGTCTTGCAGGAACCCTGGGCATAGGGCTGAAGGGACCTCATAGATCACTGAATCCAGTTTCCTTTTCTTGAAATTCTCCCATATTCAGGCTTTAAACCTGCAAGGTAGCTTGTTCCCAGTGCTCTATGGATATGGCTGTTCAACATAGTGCCCTGATGCTTAACTGCTTCTGCTGCGGTTTTAGCAAGTTTTACATAACACTTACTCTCTTTACAGCTCTACCTGCAAAGTACTTCAAAAGATCCTCTGTTAAGACTACCACAGTAAACCTGCTGACTCCATAATACAAATTCAAAGTAATTCCAGGTCAAACCTTTAATCAAAGAGACCTCTCTAAGCTTCTTCTCGCCCTTATTAAAGAGATTTACAAAACCGTGAAGGAGGTTGGAGAGTTAATGATGAGCCATTTAAAAAGGCTCCATTAAGATTTGGGTATTTTTATCTTTTAGAAAAAAAGCATTTGCAGATTATAACTCTAAGGAGACAATTATAAGAGCATTCTGAGAGTCTTTTCACTTGATCTATAAGGGGGGAAAATGGTACAGCAGAGTATAGGAAAGAAAATACACTGCCTAAGCCTTTTTCTTGAATAGGATCCTAACTAGCCATGTTGCAGCTGCAGTGAAGTGTCTTATGTTCCTGTGATTTATTACTATGAGGGCCACATCATCTGCCAAAGTGTGCTTGTAAGAAATTAAATGGTTTCCAAAGGAAACATTAGAATAAGACAGATTTTAGATTTGCATTTTTACCCTGATTACTGTCTGTGAAGCTCCTTTGAAAACTTTTGTATCAAACACAAATACAAAATTATTGGCAAGCGCAGTTTGAATTTCAGAAGGTTTCAGGAAGGAAGCCCAGTTACTCACAGAAAGGGATGAAGAGACTGTTGACAGGAGTGAGAATGCAGAACAGGACCGAAAGAGAAAGGAAGTAGCAATCTTCCAACATGCCGTGCCTTGGACCAAATTGCTTTCTGTCTAACATGATGAGTTGTTCACAGGCCTGAGTTATTCTGTTACCCTTTTAGCTCGACCTTGGACACTAAGCTTCAAATCAAATGTAAGTAACAAATTAAGGGCTTGATCCTGCACACCAACTTCCCTTTCACTTCAAACTGAGGGGGGGAGCAGTATTAAGACCTATACTAATGTTGATCATGGTGGTATTCCTGATGGACTTCCAACCAGAAAAATCACCAGAGAAGAGAACTCCCACAATTAGCCTAGCTACTGCTGACAGACGATTTGGGATCATAGCAGGAAATGAAGCAGCAATATTTCCATTGATCCCAACAGCATCGCTGAACCTGAGTCAGTCTTTCAAGACGTTTGTTTGCATATGAGCATTTCTGCCAACTTGTATCGATTTCTCAGTTTCAAAGGGAAAGAAATTCAACCTCACAATATTTGTTCATAGTTGTAAGACTCTGCTCTGTTGTCCTGCTGTGAGTCAGGAAAACTGAGTACAACAGTAAAGAAGTCCCAATACTTCCATTAGAAAGACCTTGGGAACATACACTATGAGTCTATTACACTTTTTTATTTGTCATTAAAGCATGGGGAGAGGCAAAACAAAACACAAATACATGGAAAAGGAAAAATATGTAATAATCCAAACAGATTGGCAACGACAGTTATGATACTGTAACACTGGGTATTCTGTCATGAGTGCCCAAAAGTCTACTACTGCTACCAGGACAAACAAGCCGCCTGGTCAGTATCAAGTTGACTCATGTTGCATAAAACACCAAAACACTAGCAGTGAGAAAGGACTGACATCTTGCTGGCCTAAAGAGGTAACTTGATTTTCAGACGTGTCAGGAAGTTGCTCCTGGCAAATTACTGTTGTCCCAAATAACATGCATTATGTAGAATAATTGCTAACTTTAGTTTTTAACGGTAGGAATCAAAAAGCACAAGTAGTTGCCTCGAGACACTGGGAACAAAGCAGCTTTGGGAGTTAACGCCACAGAGGAAAATTCTCCCCTGAGTTTATATAGCCTTCAGAGGGGATGTAAAAAATCCCAGGGAATAATCAGATGCACAAACAGCTGGAAACATGTTCCTAATCATGAACAGAGAAGGGTTTTTTGAACAGGGTCTTCCCACCTTTATTTGTATTCCTCCTAGAGAAGTTTTGCAGAGCGTCTAAAAGGGATTATTTCTGATTTTGAACTTGCAATAGCAGTTGTAACCAATAGCATCTCTTTATAAGCCATGAATACTTGTATCCACATTCAAGGAGCACAAGTTACACCACCTCAACACCTCAATCCATTTGCTTTAGCACCAACCTACAAAAGGATGACCCATAACCATTCAGTCTTCTACCTGCTTCATTTTCTCATTTCACAGTCAAAACAAGCACTTCACCTAAACTACTGCAAATTTCCTTGGGGAGATAGGATCACATGATGATGAAGCCCATCAGATTTGTTTTAGAACTAGAAAATGTCAGGATCAGCCCGTAAGAATCCATCCAAGTGTATGGCGTAGTTCTCTTCCTATACATTATTTCTACAATCCCATTCCAATTACCATGTTCCAAAGCCTCTTCCTCATGCAGGGAAGCCAGGTAACACACGAGAACCCACTGGAAACATTTCTGACAGCTTCTTTGACAGATGTTCAAGACACGCTGTTGACACTATATCTTTTAACTGCTTAGGATGAATAACTAAAACTGATTCAGCACTGAGAATCTTCTAACTTTGTTCTGATGAGGAAAAATCATGCTCAACTTATAAGATGACTAGTATCATTAAAATTCTATTTCAGAGAACTGCTGTTAAATGATAATTTTGCTCTTCAAATTAGGAGAGAGGATTAATAATTGAATCCAAAGACCTAGTTATATATTTTGGTGGGTTTGTTTCCTAATAGGAAGAATGACTTGAGCAGAAATCCATTAAAATTTTTAGTATTCCCATGCTAGTCTGATTTTAAGCTTTTCCATTAAGTAGCACAGTCATAATGGCATTAAACCACTTAAGCAGCAAAACCAGCACATAATTATCACTTTTAATTCAATCTTTTAGAGTGTGAATAGATACTGTACATCACTGACAATTCACACTCATAAAGAGATTTTTCTGTTCCTTCATAGCAGCTTCACAGCCTCTTGTACTGATACAACTGATCCAAACGTGTAATTTTTTTCTCAAGAAAAATTCCTCAGAATAATGAGATAGCAAAATTAAGCCCAGGTGAAAGAAGATGTAACTATCAGTTACTGCTTTATCCTTACCTCGAGGTAGATGTTTAGGTATGAGTGGGAACTAGGGCACCATTACCCATGTATCAGCACATGAACATTTGAAACTATGAGTACACTCTCAGAATTATGAGCATGTTAGATATTGCACACATTTAAAAAAAGTCCCACATAGGCAGTAAAAAGTACATGGAAGCTCTATAGAAATGAGCGGAGAACAGAGAAGACTATGCAGCACGTAGCAATCCTCTCCCTTGCCCCTCAACAGACCCCACTGTATTTACTACCTGGGACCTCTTTCCCTTGGGAATTAGGAAGTATGACATCTTATCTGCACCTGCTGCCCCAAGCAGCAGTGACAATGGCTTGCTCCCTGCCATCAAAGGACTGCTGGGAGGTGCAGCTGGTGTGAACAGAACTGATATTCGCTTCGCTGCACTGCCATCCTCCATGCCAGCGCTGCAGGGAGCCAGGAGCAACGCTGAGCGTTGTAGGGTCAGAGATCCCCCAGGTGCCTTTCTCCTGGTGCCCCCTCCCATACAATTAAGCCTCTGGCACACTGTAGATAATGGATACTACCATAGTGCTAAGAAGCAGTGGCACCTTTGCATTTTTGTATATGCTAAAGGCATTCATAAAGGCCAATAAAAGGCAGAGCGCAGGAGCGCTGTGGTTTAGCTGTCGACAGCAGTGACTCTGCTAGAGGCTGCAGCGCAGTAGCTGCAGTAACAGAAGGCTGCGCAAGTCAGGAGTCTAAATACAGCCCACTAGTTACAAACCAAACTGAAAGAAACCAGACAGCACACTAGGACTGGCCAAGCTGAGCCCCTGTGAGACAATACAACACTGTCAACATGTGTTTGAAAGAGAATGTGGCTAAAATCTGACACATCGCCTGATCTCAAATGCAGCAACCTCAGACCCTATGCGCTTTCCTCTTTTGCCTGCAGTCTGCTACTCCCTGCTCACATGCGCATGCTATTAGCACTGCTTACATCCCTGCTTCACCAGAAAACATAAACCTTCCACACCTGATCGCAGTGCCGGAGTGACAGCATCCCCTCCTACACAGAACTAGCCCTCTCCTTCATGGTCCTCAGCTAGCAGGTAAAGATGAAGCAGTTCTTCCCCGATCCCAGGACCAGGCATATAACACTCATGGTACATCTCCTCTCTGCTAGATCACAAATTTACAGTTGCAGTACAGGGCTCTGAGTTGCTGCTGTAACATCGTTAATAATTCCAGTTTGTCACAAACACGTGTCTAGCAGACATTTTTGGTTTGCATCTGCACATAGAGCAGCAAATGTCTGCTTGGAGAATCTGATACTTCATTCCCTTGGCGAAATGAAGGGATGTCAACATTTGGTACAAGAAAGCATCTCATGGAAGCTACTGACATTCAGGCCTGTCAAATGCTCTGCTATTTCCATCCTTCCTCTTCCTCCTCTTCCCTTAGTGGGCTAACATCAACAGAACTTCACAGATCTTTCCATCTAGTACAATGACTATTTACTCACCATAACCCCTTTTACAACAAATACCATGCCAGAAGCTTTTGTGTATCCCCAAGTTGCAGGTGACAAAACAGAGGCAATGTCTCAAGAAGATTTTCTCAGACACTGGACCAGAACTCCTGTAAACCAAAACACAAATCTAGTCCTGTGCTCAGGCTCCACAAACTGTCTGTAAATCATGTCAAGGTAGCACCAGAAGACCAAGGCTCCCCTTCTGGCTTCTCCGTGTGCCACAGGGCTGTCTTTGTCACTGCTGCTCACAATGGTGCTTCTTACCTATGCAATCTGAGCCTGAAAAAACGTATTTTGAGACCACAATTTTCTGCAGAGGGTAGAGGGCCTTTTTCAAATAACCTCAGACTGACAAAAGCAAGCTCCTTAACGATGCAGCAAAATCACTTCATCACTGTTTCATGCATTTTATTTTACAGGACTATTAAGAACCTATTCTCTCTGATAGAATTCTGTTTTCATCTCCACTTCTTTTTTCCTTGAAAAACAAGATTTCTCTATCTCTGCCTTTTTTTTTCCTGTCTGTTTCTATTTGATCAATGATGATTCTTCTTTTCCTGTGCTTCTAAGAGAGCTGACATTAAAATGTCTAGTCCCTATCCTCTTTCTGTTGTATTTGTGCATCGGAGCCATTCACAATGATGTCAGCTCAGCTCTGGGCATTGTCTCTGCTAGTTCAATTCCAGCTGAATTGCTGGAGCTAGCAGGACATTAGCATTCACTTGATTGATTTAGCATACCCAGAGAATAAGATGGGTTTTGCATTCAGCTACACACATTAAAAACTGAAGAAATTATAAAGCAGTCCGAAGTTGGTAAGTTCTTTTGGAGTCACACATCTTTTGCTTCTCATATATCTTCCTCTGCTTGAGGGCACCATTTCAATAATGGCTATTTCAATGCCAAGCCCTTCCCTGACAGTGCTCATGGATGAAAGAGGAGAGAAAAGTGATTTAAAACTATTGTTTAACATAGTTAATCAATTTAACAGATTTCAAGGCTAAAGATCATATTATGCATTATCTCCTATAAAATGTGGGCTATACAATTTCATCCTGTAATTCCACCATTTTGCCCAACAACTGGAGAGAACACTTTTTCAGAGGTAAATACTACAACCTGAGTTTTAAAATTAGTATTAAAATTTAACAGTGTGTCTCTTGTTGGCATTAAAACCTTCTTCCTTTGTCCAGTGCCTACCCCTGTGACAAGGTCTTGGTGTCATATGTGGCTCTGCACACTTGCTCAATATGGACATGACCTACGAAGATTCCATGTCTTTCCAGATTCCAGATTTTGAGTGTGAAACTAAAGTGAAGAAGAGGATGCAGGGCAAATTTTTCAGAAGAGGGGGCTCCAGAATCCATCCTCCTCCAAAAGAAATGCTGAGCTGAGCAGCTCCCTCTGAAGTGAATGGAGAAATCCGGCTTTACCTACCTGCAAACTATAATCTCCATCTCACTATTTTATGACCTCAGTACAGGGATCCCCAAACCTTTTCCAACAACGGACTGACAACCTCAGCAGACGTGTTTGTTCAATTATGCACTTTACGGGCTGAATGAAACAATGGAAGTACCAGGCATGTAACAGAACAGTAATAGTTGGCCTCTTCACAAAAGCCCTTTTCCTGCACCGTCTCTGTTGGCTTCAATGGGAGTTCAGCTACGCAAGATGAGATTTTGTAACCTTCAGACCACACCCACACTTGACCCCCTCTTCTGATGGAGTCAGATGGACAGGTAGAACTTGGGTGTTTTCCAGTAGCTTCAACATTATAAATACAAGGGTGATGTGACAACAGAGTCAGCTGTCCCACTTCAACCTCTGTACTTCTCATAATTTCAACAGCATCTTCTGATTAGGGGTTCTTTCTATATGGTGTATAGCTCAACTGGTGTTTCAACTCCCCAGAAGTATCTGCTCACCTCTAGCTTTGGTTACCTGTTCTGAACGTTACTGCACTGCTTGAGCCAGCCTCTTGGCTGCACACTTACCTACCAGGGAGACAGATGAGTCTGTTTCCAAGAGAGTGGACAGTCATTTGTGATCATTAACAAGCAGTCACTGCAAAAGATGACAACTCGTGTCAGCTGAAACATTTCACATTAATTGGAACAAAGTTCCTATCAAATATGTTTTGATAACAGCCCATCTCTCATGGACATTTTGGACCACACGGTGAGAACATAATGTTTGATGTCTTTCCTTGGAGGCGAGAAAGAGCTTCAGAAGGCAAACGCAGCTGCAGCCAGCGAGGAAAGACAAACAGAAGACAGCAGGGGATCAGCTGTCTGTCGAGACAAGCAACCAGCCGTGGAGCTCTTCAGCTCTGTCAGCAGTTTAGATCCTGGCACAGGTCTGTAGGTTTCAAAAGCCGCTACTGTTGGAGTGTGGTAGAGATACTACGAAGATTCAGTAGCAAGTAAGGGGTGAAGCTGCAGCTAACGAACATCTCAATGGACAGCAAGTCAGTGCTCAAAGCTGAAATCTGGCCGATACTCTGTGTGCGTACGCGACTGCATGTTTTAATACAAAAAAACCACACAGCCATTTGCGGTGATCTTATAGCTGAGCCAGTTCTCCTGGTTCATTCCTACCATGTGACTGAGCACCTCCCTTGGCTTTCCTCACTTAACTTCCACCTTAGGGCTGGCCCTCCCTTGGTTATGACATTTGACTGGTTCCCAGCCCATGGCGGAATGACTTCAAACACTTATGTCCTGCAGTTCTTAAAAACAGTTTCTTGTAGTAATTTGAGATGGACAGTTTACAGGAGTACATGTGTGTCTAAATGAACTCTAATATAGCTCCAGAATACTTAACAATGGCTGTTGTGAGATCTTACGCATTACTATGCCATTTTACTCCTTTTAACACCAAGCAACAATTTCAAGCAATGCAGAAGCCCGAAGAGTCTCTTCAGTTTTGTAACATGCTTTACATGCTGCTTAAACTTTCTCTTCACTGATCTGCTACTGGATAAAAGCAACGTTGAAAATATATGAAAGTGACAGTCAAGATCTGTAACTACATTAGTCATTCTGTCAGAGCATTGGAAAGAACCTCACTGAAGTTAAGCAGGAAAACAACAATTTGTTGAAGCATCAGCTGAAGCAGCGAGTTGCAACTCATTCAAATCTCTCTAACATACGTGATCAAGCAACTGCTGAAGCCCTGAAAGCCACAATTGATTCTGCAAATAGGAGATATGTAAAACAAACTTTGAACTGACCTCCAGTCTCTGGTATATGATAACAACCTGAGTGTCCACCTATTTATACTTTAAAAGCAGCCAGGTGGGAAAAGATAGGATGAGTGATGTTCCCTGAGTGTAGTAACAGAACTACCGAAACGTACAAACTGACAATATTTTCCTGTCACAGTGTGTAATTGGGGTTTAGTTCCACTGAATGGAGCCATTCCGGACATACACTGATCCAATCAAAAAAACTATTTTGTAACATTTTTACCTGAACCACAGGCAATGGTTCCCTAGGCCCAGAAAAGTCCACCAATTGATGTTCTTACAGATCTTTTTGCCAAAGGTAACATCATTAAGCTTTGATGTCTATGGTACAGCCACGAGCCTAAAAAAAAAAAAACCCCAAACTTGCCTGAATAACTGAGGCATCTGGGGAACCCAGAATGCCAGAGAATCCAGAGAATTCTCTGCCAGAGAATCCAGAGCAGCTCAGCTGTAAATTGACTTAAATAAAACCCACTAAGCTCAGCCAACCAGGGCATACCTTACAACGTAGGGAAAACCTCTATAGGACTTTATCCTAATCGCTATGTTGGCCTAAGGGTACACTACAATCAGCTAATAAAGAGACAAAACATGTAAAACCTTCTTTTTTTTCCCAAAGAGGCTGGTAGAAAAAAGGAATAAACTGTTGTTCAGTGATGATGCTCCTTCAAATCAGATGTCAATTCTAAGTTCTTGAGAGATGATGTAGAGAGAGTGATTCTGACTTCTTTCAATCTGTAGCTCAGGAATAATTATCACTAAAGGAAAGAAAAAGTCACGTTAGTAGAAAAATGTTTTGGCTTTACTCTTTAAATATTAACTAATCTTGTGTGTGTGTTGCGTGCTATACAGGGGCAAAGGAAAACAAGTGAAAGGTACTGTGCTTCCAGCAGTTTATTGTATTGGTTTGGAAATTTAGGGCAGTATATCCAATCAGCACCAGCAGATTGGATCCTGGATATGGTTTAACGCAGGTTCTGCCTTTCCTTCACCATCCTGTCCCCATTCCTAGAATCACAGAATGGTTTGGGTTGGAAGAGACCTTAAAGATCATCTAGTTCCAACCCCCTGCCATGGGCAGGGACACCTCCCACTAGACCTGGTTGCTCAAGGCCCCATCCAGCCTGGCCTTGAACACCTCCAGGGAAGGGGCCTCCACAGCTTCTCTGGTCAACCTGGGCCAGTGTCTCACCACCCTCAGAGTAAAGAATTTCTTTCTAATATCTAATCTAGATCTCCCCTCTTTCAGTTTAAAACTGTTACCCCCTGTCCTATCACTACAGTCCCTGACAGACTCCCTCTAATTTAAGAGCAGTGAGTTTGTGCTAGAAACCTAAACTGCTTTCCCTGTTAGTCACGTAAATACGTTCACGAAGCGGTTCAGATGAACATGGTAAACCAGAGGCCATCCAGCCTCCGCCAGGCTGCCTCAGGGCAGCAGGCAGAGCCTCCCCCACCGCAGCCTCCCGCGCCTTTTCTCCACAGCACCGGCCGGGAGGGCCCCGCCACGGCTCCGGGCTGGCCCGCCGCCTCCGCCGGCGAGAGGCTGCAAGCGGCTCTTCCCCGCAAGATGGCGGCGCCGCCCCGCCGCGCCGCCCGCCGGCTCGGCAGCCGCCCGCCGAGAAAGCCCATCGTTTGAAGGCGAACCGGCAGCGCACGGCCCCGCTTCTGCCAACCGCCAGGGCGCCGAGGCTCCTGTTCTCGCCCGTCCCTGACGGGACCCGACGCGCTCTCCCGCCCCGCCGGCCCTGAGGGGACACGAGCCCGCGGTGAGGGGCCGCCACCGGGCAGGCAGGGCGCGGGGAGCAGGACGCTGTGAGGGCAGGGCGGGTCAGCCGGGCTCGCTGTCCCGGGGACGGGGACGGGGACCGGGACCGGGACGGGAGATAGCATCCGCGCCGACAGGTGGCGCCTCCGCACCAGCGAGCGGGCGGTGCCTAGAAGGGCCCCGCGCGGCGCTTCCGGCGGGGAAAAGGAAGAGGCGGTGGGGCGGCGCGGCGCGATTCCGGGGCGGGGTGCGGCTGTCCTGGTGCGGGTGGCACCGGTAAGCGGGGCCGCGCGGTGGAAGGGGAGTCGGGCCCGGCCCCCGGCACCAGCCCCAGCGGTTGTAAGGCTCCCCCGGCGCTCCGGATGTCTCGGACCGGGCCGCCTTAGCGAGGGTCGCGGGCAGGGTCCCGGAGCGCGGCGGGGAGCGGGACCGCCGGGGCTCCGCCTCCGCGAGGGCTCCCCCGGGCAAGGGCCGCCGCGCACGGGCCGGTAACCGCGGTGTCTCGGTGGTGCGGGGCCGGCGCAGGGCAGCGGCGGAGCCGGGAGCTGTGCGGTCCCGGCGGTGGAGCGGGCCCGGGGTACAAGAGCCCTCCCGCGGGGGTCGGCCGTTAGCGGTAACGGGAGCCCAGATTGGGAACGTTCTTCGTGCCGCCGCTCTTCCAGCTGTGTTGTCCCGGTACGTGAGTTAAGGGAACTGCAGCTGGGCTTAGAAATTGAAGAATGTGTTTATACGGAGCCTGCAATACTTAGTCCTGTAAGTTCTTACAGTTTGTCTCCTTTCTAGGAAAAATGACTTCTGAAAGCAGCTCCTTCGTGAAGGGTGTGGTGCTGGGAGGAGCATTCTGCATGTTGGTGACACTCCTCGGACATATTAAGCTGGGCCATGGGACCAAAGCACATCACCACGAGCACCATCACATCCAGGCTCCCAACAAAGAAGATGTCTTAAATCTTTCGGAAGGTGAACGCATGGAGCTCAGTAAAAGTATCCGCGTTTATTGTATCATTCTTGTGAAACCAAAAGATCTGGGGCACTGGGCTGCAGTGAAAGAGACATGGAGCAAGCACTGCGACAAGGTGGAATTCTACAGCTCTGAAAACGTCAAAGTGTTTGATTCTGTAGCCCTCCACACAAATGATATGTGGGCGATGATGAGAAAAGCTTACAAGATAACCTATGAACGCTATAAAGATGAATTCAACTGGTTCTTCCTTGCATATCCGACAACGTTTGCTATTATTGAAAATCTCAAGTATTTCTTACTGAAAAAAGACCCCTCGCAGCCTTTTTATATAGGCCACACTATGAAATCTGGTGACCTCGAGTATGTAGATGGTGAGGGAGGAATCGTCTTAAGTATTGAATCGCTAAGACGACTTTCCCGTGTTCTTGAAGACTCTGACAAGTGTCCAGAGCAGGGAGGTATGATTTGGAAACTTGCTGAGGATAAACAGCTAGCAATCTGCCTGAAGTATACAGGAGTGTTTGCTGAAAATGCGGAAGATTCAGAAGGAAAAGATGTCTTTAACACTAAATCAGTCGGTGCTCTCATTAAGGAAGCAATGTCTACTCACCCTCAGCAGGTGGTAGACGGCTGCTGCTCCGACATGGCCATCACGTTCAGTGGACTGGCCCCGAACCACATGCACGTGATGATGTACGGTGTTTACAGGCTGAGACCCTACGGCCACACCTACAACGATGCACTTGTCTTCCTTCCCCCTGCAGGCTCAGACAATGACTGAGGTCTCTTTGGAGGAGACCTGGAACCATGGAGTCATGAGAGGCGTTTGTACTGACAGATTCGATTTTTGTATCTGGTGGTACTGGTGTACTATTTTTTTTTTTTTGCACATTGAGGTTTGGTAAAGCTCTTAATTTTAAGAACAGAAGGAGAACTTTTTTCTAAATCTTTTATACAGAAATGCTTCTGGCTTTTGACAGTGCTGGAATGAAATAATAAAGAAGTTGTTAATGTTTATGACAAAAGGAAACTAAGTTTATATGGGGGGTTTGTACATGTAAATATTTATTAATGAAAACTCAAATGAACTTTAGTCTACTGTTACAAATATATTTTTGCAAGATTTTGATTCTTTCAATTCTTCCAGGCATTTCTAGAATGTCTTTATATCTTTCTAAGATGTACCAATAAAACTGACTACAGATTCAGTGGTGAAGACTACTCTTTAAGCTGTCTCCTTTACACTGAACTACGCAGTAGCTGGAGCTACGCTGTTTATGCAGCACCTGTCGCTTTACATGTGGCCTCCTAACCCAGTAAGGAATTAGCAGGAAGCAAGCTGACAAAAGAAATCTGTGAGGAAGCTGCAGCAGAGTAATATTAAGCGACCTTTGGACTGCTGTTTTTAAGCAGACAAAAGAAAGAGATAACCATATTTGAGTAAGTATTACCATGGTCAGGTAGCCTGTTAGTACAAGAGTAATTGCTCGTTTAAATTTTCACTTCATATCTAAGCGTACTAGAATAAAGGTTCTGTATTATTTTCACTCCTGTTACTGGTGCTAATAGTATTTACAAGGAAGAAGTTGGTTAATGGTCAGTACAAGTGTAGTGTATATATATTTACAGGTATTTTTAACACCAAGATGCAGAAAGAACGACACATACTTGCACTCCCAGCCTTTCTTTGAATATTACGCAAAACAGGTTGCATGCACAACAAAGCAACATGCAGAACTCCCCAGTACTGGTAGGGGGGAGGAGTTCGGTTTGTTGGTTTGGGTTGGGGTTTTTTTGTTAACAATTGCAGGCACTTGAAACCAGTTTTATACAAGTTACCAAAGTGGTAATAAACAGCACTTCAGTATTTACTCCATTCAGAATTCACTGACCCAACCTGGATGTTTCAAGACTTAAGGAAGGTACTACCTCTATCTGCAACACCCAGAACTATCAGAATATCCATGAGAGACCTGAGAACTTTGTTATCTCACCTTTCTTTAACAGGCCATTTGTAATATCTCATCCTATCCTGAGCTGCAAGGGGGCAGGTGGGGAAGTGAAACAGCTGCTTCAGAGCTGATGAGAATATCCACATCTCTTTTGTTTTAAGCATCAGGTCCTTCATTTTTTACAGGAATGATATGACAACTGCTCAGACCCCCAAGCAAGCTACCACAGCTCAGCTGCTACACAAGATGCACCTTGTCTCACCTTTTGCACATTCGCCTCTTCCCCGTCAGAGCTCAGCTGACAGTAAGACACAGTACGTGACTGCTGCCAAAATCTAGATAAAACTTAAGTTGGTAATTTTGACAACTTTTTGCTAACTTGGTATACAAATTAATTTAAGCATGATTTAACTTGTATCTTCTTACAGAATCATTTTTAAACGATTAGATCCACAGTTGGGAATACTCTGACAAAGCCAGACAAAGGAAGTAAAATTCTGATTTCAGTGGCGTTTCCGATATTGAAGACAGTTCTGACCCCACTGCAACTGCAGTCATAGGGCAAGTCAATGAAAAAGAATGGGAGTTAACAATTCAAACCAGAATAAATCTCATTTATCACAGATTTGAGAGGTACCATAACACAACGGGAGGAAACAAGATGGAAGGGGGAAAAGCAAGCCACAGAACTCAAGACTACCTCACTTTATGCAAAAAAAAGAACCACTGAAGCATAAACTCATTCCCCATAGCACTAACAAGAAATTAGTACATTTATAGCAGAGTTTAAGATGCATAAAAATGTCCATAAGCGTTCTGAAGGGAAGGTCTGAGGTTTGACCACTTTTTTCTATTACAGCAGTGTTACCTTAATTTTTGTCTTCCTATATTAATAAATAGTTTCAGATTTCCCCTGTCATTTTCAAAAGTATAATCTTGTAAGTAATTTTATAGGAGAAATTTAAAATTAGCACGTATTAGGTAACACATTCCACCTCCCATGTATTAACTGGACTTCAGAATCAGATTGACAACACCTCTGCCACTGTCTTCTGTAAAGGTCCCAGAGTGGGGAAACCAAGCATGCAGAACAGCACCGAGACAAGGCACTTGCATACAAATTGATGTTCTGCCATTACAAAAATATAAGTGTTAGAGTAGAGACTTGAAATATTAACAAATGCTTCCAGAGACAGAGTTATGAGTGTTAGACCTTAAATTTTCCTTAGTTTATTAAATGATTCCATGGCACAGGCTGTTTTCCATAGGCATAGCTTTGGGTATGCAGTTGCTGAACAAAGAGTTGGATTATCCAGAGAAATACACAGTGCGCTCTAACCCGTTCTGTAGATGTACATACATGTGGCAGTGTGCACAAGCAGAGATCTCTTTTGAAGCTCCACCTGAAGAAGTTGCTTCTGGCTACACTGATAACCGTGTTTTGCTATCATGCCTCTGTTAAACAGTGATTTTGTTTCTGCTCCTAAAATAAGAAGGCGAAAAGGGAGTAGAGCATCAGGCACCAAGTTGGCACATGGTCCATTTGGAGTATGCCCACCTTTACTATAAACTCCACTATAAGGAGAGCGATATCAAATAGTGTTGGCAGGTAGAAATTTGAACATATATATATATATATTCTTCAGATATGAACTAGCATAAAAGAATTTCTAGTCCACATACCAGTTTAAGTTCATAAATCGTATACAGATAGATGCATATTAAAAAGCAAAAATCCTTAAGTAAAATACTGAAGTTAATGCTGTTAATAAATTAAGTTAAAAAATAAACATCAAAAAAACCTGATTTCTCCACATTCAGGAAACAGGTAGACTAACAAGATGTTAATCAGAAGAAAAAAATCTGAAATGTTTCAGAGGTTTTATAAACCATATTAATTATATTTCACATATGCTTTATATTAATCTTTTAGAAGAGCATAAAAATGTAAACATTTCTTGGCTTTTTCCTCCTTTTTGTTTGAATAGTCTACTCACAGTCCACGCAGGATCTTTCCATCAGATATCTTCAGTCACTGAAGACTTGGGTTTAAGACAAGACAACAGAACTGTAATAAAAAGAAATCTAGAAAACTATTGTAGCCTAACAGTACTTTCGCATTCACTTGATTTATTTAGCATAGCCACAGAACAAAATAATTTGTACATTCAGTCACATTAAAAACAAGGAATTACAAAGCAGTCCACATTTAATCTAAGTGCATTCCTTTGGAGTAACACAGTTCCTTTTGTTTCACTTGTATGTCTTCATGTGCCAAAGGCCATCATTTAAATAGTGGATATTTTCAATACCAATCCCTTTGTTGACCTTCTCACTGTCGGAGGAGGAAAAAGGTACAGAAGCATTAGCTAGGTTAAATATTAGAGCATTACAAAATACAATATTTAAAGTAGAAAATGCAACATTTGTCAACTGGAAGGGGAGAAGCTATCATCCACAAAGTTATAATCTTCAAGAGCAGGTAGACAGGAAACAATATTTGTTATGGCAGGTACCCACTTTGCTGAATGATAATATGACAATATTTGCCTTCCACATTTTGTCAACAACATTCCACAATATTTTTAACTACTTCTTTGTGGGAGGCAGTTCTTCAGACAACATTTCTGCTGCTTTCCTTAATTTTAGCATCTCTCTATCAAAGCAGCACAGCAGTTGTAAGTGACTCTCCCCCCTCCTAGCATAGGAGGTGGTGTAACATGGCTGGAACGTGGAATTTGACAAGTTCTGATTCCCAAGTGCACCACTGACACAATCAAATGCAGCTGAGCTGCTTCACTGCCAGTTCCAAGACATCTACCCATTCAGTGAAGCATTACAAATGCAAAATTACGTGCCAAGGACTTGCAGCATGCTACAGACATGCTATTCTTCTATATCTTTTGAGTCATACCATGTTTAAAAAAATGGTTGTTTTGTGCATCTGCATTGGATTTGTGTTCATCTTTTTTCCAGTATATTATTCCATGCAAAAATGTAATTTTGTCACAATAAACAAGCAAATCTCATCATTCTAGGACTGAGAACAAGTTTCATTCCCCTGGAGAATATAGTTTCCTGTATTTATACTAAGCGGTCCATTACTTATACAATTTGTCCAAAAGTAATCAAGAAGGAAAATACTGCTATGTTAATTGCATTAACACATTGTGTATCATGACGACACCAAGCGACTGAAATCATACTGTTTCATAATTTTCTGTTTTAAACAGTATCACACAAAAAAGCATGCTAACGGCTGCACAGATCAGTATCACTTCATTTTCCTCTCCAGTTCATGTTGCTTCTCACAGGAACAGAATATTCAGCTGCAAGGCTGCTGAATTTGAAGTTAGGGTTAGGAATACAGATAATCTTGGTTTGCAGTGATCACTGGATCACTGGAAAGTAGCTATTCTTTCCACCTGCTCTTGGAGTCTTTTGAAGGCACAACAAAGAATCCTTCCTCAAAAGCTACAGCAGTTGCAAATCCAGGTTGCTGCCGTCCCACTCTATCCCTGTCCTCTGTAACACATTCCCACCTCTCTCCCTTGTGCTACTGTTACGACTTAGGACCGCAGAGTGACCCAGTACAAATGATCCTGCTGAGGATTATCCCCACAAGAAAGCGTGACTTGTTTCCCTCAAAATCAGCTTCCTCACCCACACAAGTGCTAGACGGGGCTCGAACCAATGCAGCCCCAACCTGCTGGGTGCATCTTACATCCTGCTGCAAGACATTATAGAACTTAAAATAACAAAGTGGTTTAGCTACTTATAATTTAGCACTATCTGAATGCTAAGAACAACATCCATTCTCATTTTCTGTCTCTTTTCCTTCTCAAATAGTTTTCAGTTGATGTTTATCCCCTGAACAGACCTCTACACTTCACAAGAAGCTCAGCTAAGCTAGTAAGCACATCAAGCAGGAATGCTGCACGTGGGTACACGGAGTAAAGAAAAAGAAAAGGCCACAGAGGAAAGCCCGGCTGGTCAACCAAGTATCAGCAGGACTTTAGTCTCTGCTGTCCCTGCAGACAAAAATCACTTCAACGTTTTCAACCCCCTCAAATCCAAACTACATCTCTTGCCCAGCCCAGGTAGTAAGTACTTTATTTCTTTGTGTACTTGTGTATTTGTACTTTGTGGTAAGTACAAATATTTCTTTGTTCAGCAAGATCTTTGAGAAAGTATGATCAGAGACCAAGAAATACTAACATTCAGCAGCAGTACTAATGTCGTGCATCTTAAAATCTATATTCACATGAAAAGAACTATTTTGATTTCATATGGTAAATAAGCAGGGAAGATACTCCCTGCCTCCTTTTCTTTCCCTGAATATTAATAAATAAAATGAAATCTTAAAAAATTGTGTACTTGAACGACAAATGTTGCAACAGTGATGCAGTAACCTCGACAGTGGTGTTTATATTCCAAACTAACATAAGAATAATGACTTTGGACAGGTTATATTTCAATTTTTAAAACACTTACATGTCCTCAGCTGACATCTTCATTACTCCCACACATAATGCATGTTGTTTTCCCTCTGCCATTATTGCCTACAAATTACTGCTAAGGAAAACACTTTTTTTTAAAAAAAAACTATTTCAGAAAAGCAAAAGCAATATGAGGAAACGCCTTCCCAAAAAGTTGAACTTTTACCCTTTCAGTAATTCCAGAGCTCTTGCTCTTAAAGATAAGCAGAACAATGCACTGCATTTAACAATTGAATCACAGTGTGTAGAACAAAGCATGTATTTATTACAGCAATTACAGAAAAAGATCTCCCAGCACTACACTCCATTTCTTCCTTTGTGCCTAACACTGAGAGATGACAGTCTCACCCTTTCTGGAATAAAACTGCACATTCGTGGGGCCATTTTAGATTCCAAGGTACAGAAGAACTGAGACACAAATCTAAAAAAATAGACTACTGAAATCAGATGTGTCCTTTTCAAAGCTTAGCAATATGTGATGGTAACTGCTGATCTTTTCCTATAGCATCTAACAAAAGCAGCACAGCTTGGTATTATTAATGCTGTATTTGCTCAGGGTTCCTTTCTCAGTAACATAATGAGGAGTGAATTAGCATACTTTCCTCATTTTACATATGCTAACTTCATCAGACACACAGTGCAAGTCCTGACTCCAGCAAAGCTGATCCTAAACATCTTTCCAAATTCCCTAAGAACAGGAGCAAATTATTCTATAACCAAAGGAGATACAAGATTGATTAAGGAGGCAGGGGACAAATTACACTGCACTTCATCTATTTTTACAGTTCAGCATAAAATCACAAAGGAGCTCCACTTATCAGTTAGATTAATGGAACAGCATCCCACCCAACAGCACAGCAGGAATAATTATTTCGTTTGGAACATCACAGTAAGTAAAAGAAATTAAGAACAATTTTAACTTTGCCAAATAACATCTGAACTTCTGCAGCTCTTTTCAGATTGCTAGTTATTCCATGAAATACCATTAAAATCCAAAGTAATTCAGATTATGATCAGCTGAGAACACATGAACAGAAATTTAACTCATCTCACAGCAAGCAGTAATTCATAGTTAAAGAAGGATACAACAACAGTATCAACAGCAGCAGGGTAAAGTTTTGCTCCAGGAGACGTCAGGCCAGGGCACATTATATTAGCTCCACTTAGTACAAATTTAATGGCGCCTTTATCAACCTGCTGATGTGGTAGAATAAATGGGTCTAGGAGGGGAAAGATACAGCATTACAATTAATACGGTAAGATGACAATATGGGTAACTCATTATCAAGTCAGTTTAGATGGGGCAATCAGATATATAGTGTGCTGCAAGGGGAGGAACTTTGAGAAACAATTACCAGAGCTCCTGCTGGGCTGCACTGTCCCAAAAGAACACAAATACTGTTTTCTCAGACCAAAGCTTTTATCTGAGAACCAATGGGTAATCCAACTCTAGGCCTATGCCTCCTGCATACTCATATACCCATATAATGAGTAACAACTTTAACAAGTTCCCCCAGTGAAAACAATCACGTAAATGTCCACGTACTAAGAGGTCTTAAAACCAAGGGGTCTTAAATCCCTCAGATAACATGTATAACCTCTGACATGAAAAAGAAACAGCTTAATGTTAACAGGACAAAAAAGGTAAAAATGGACAAAATTCATGAAAGCTGTCAGCTCTCCAAGCTATCCTTCAAGTGCACACACCTTCTTGAAGTATTTCAAACATTGAAATTTGACTGAATAACATTTTTAGGGACACCTAAGCTCATCCAAATCAGAGTAACACAATCAAGCAGAACAGTGAGAACAGCAAGAAAAATAATGCAAGAGTAAATTGTAAAAAGCATGCCACATAAATTCTTACAGGAGACAAGCACACATTACATCATTAAACTCATAACTGAAGCACAGTTTTCTAATAAGTACCTACAAGTATTTGGAAGGAAGTAAAAAGGATTTAAAGGAAGACTTGAAAGAATAAAGATAGGGACTAACAACAGGAAACTTAGATCTCTGTCCTAGAGAAACCTCTCTCAAGATTTTTTGCAGAGCTTTGCACAATTTAATTCTCAGAAATCAAAGTTTAGATTGCTTAACATATAGCATTGCAATAATTATGGATGAAGCAATTCATACAGGCACCTGAAATAGCATAGCAATAAATTACAGCTGAGAAGGTATACTGTATCTTTAAGGTCTATTCTGGGGGGGGGGGGAAAAAAAGCGCGTATCTAAGTAGCAAGTTTTTTAATTCAGCTCTACCAAAGTCCTGTGGAACCATGCGCTCGCCCCTCTCTCCCCACCACTACCATCCTCAGGAAACTTACATTTGTGAAGCAACCTTAGTGTTGGGTAAAAAATCCCTTCTCTTTGTCTGAAGAACAGCAACTCCCCATTCACAGTGAGGATTTCTATATGTTCATGACTGCAAGATTAAAAAAAAAATTATTCCAACAGCTACTTAATCCTTTTATAGTTTGAATGAAATATTTCACTTCAGAGTCTGGTCTATCTTGGCATCTGAGAATTAAGACAGGCAATTAGCAAGAAAATTTAAAACTAAAAAATATTGTCTTTTTTATGGCTTGTTCTTCAACACTAGCCTCCTGCACACTTCCTGCCCCTTTAAAAAAAAAAGAAAAAAGCTACAGACAAACATCCAACTGTTCACAACTGCATTTCTTTGCATTTTTTAAATGCAAAGAGCGGACAAGAAGAAGAAATCAGGAAAACTATACTATTCTCTATTTTTAAAAAAAAAAACAAATAATCTAGATATCTAGATAATATACAAAAACCCAAAAATAGTAAAAAAACACTACTGGAAGCTATCCAAACAAGTTTGAGCTTCCATATCCATAAAGCTCTATGCTTCCCTTCGGCAACCCTGGAGAGTCCCCAAATATGTTGCACATCCACTACTAGGCAACATTTTTGTTTTCCTCAAGCATCCTTCTAGCGTGCCTTCAAGAGCATGATGAGAACATGCAAACTTTCTGGGTTGGCCATAATATGCTTTTCAAAAACACTAGGTACATCTACCATACAAAAAAACCCATATAAAGTAAGCAATCCCATCGCCTTGGAAGCAAAGCTTAAGAGAAAAGAAACTTACCATCTTACTATTTTGACTGGGTCTTTCTTTGGCATAATTTGGTTTAGCCATGGTTCAATAACAGGAAACTGGTCAATCAGCTGATTCTTAATACCTTTAATAACTGAAGTTTTCAGCTGGATGCAATTTGATACATTCTCCTTTTCATCAAATCTGTCAAGTGAGTGAAAGTATTTCAGAAACGCATAATTTGCCAACCCAAAGATGCCGTACCTCAACAGTATTCTTCAGAAACGTTTATAAATTCTCTATAACACCTTAGCAGCATCACATCTGTCTAAATCTCAAATTTAGGATTTAATGAGGCCTCAATCTGTCCCCTGGAAACACTGGGCTGGGGGAAGGTAGGGAGGTTCCCACTAGCAGGCTCTCTTTGTCCCTAAACTGTGTGTACATCCATGAAACATGTTTTTAATCTCACAGATACACCTTGGCACACATATTTATTTCACCCAACTCACAGAGTACACTTTGCTGGTAACACCAACACCTACAGCCCTGTTCAGATGTACTTTTAAAAGAGTCCTTCACTTTTACCACAGACGTATGAACTGCGTTTTGTACTACCCCGAAATTCAGAGGGGTTAATGAGACTCGGCTTACTTTTCAAGTTTTTTTTCCCCTTTTAACAAGCAAGTACTCAAAGAGCCCACGCCAGCTCCCCGAGGGCAAAGCTGAGGGCTGCAGGGCGGCGCTGCCCACCGGCGATCCCCGCGCCCGGAGGAGGTCGCGGGGCCCGGCGGAGAGCGGGGCTCGCCGCTGCCGCGCTGCCCCAGCCCCCGAGCAGGGCCCGGCCGTGTCGGTCCCGCGGGCGCAGCACTGAGCCCTGCCCGGCAGGCCCAAGCCCCGGGGCAGAGGGGGCGCCGGGCCCGCCCCGGCCCTCCTTCCCCCACCCTCCCGCCGCCCCCCGAGCCCCAGCCTGGCGGCGGATCCGGCCCCACTCACTTCTTGAACATCCTGGGGGCGGTGGGCGCCGGGCGGGCGAGGCGGGCGGGTGCCTGGGGCCGGCGGGCGGCGGCGCAGGGCACCCACAGCCTCCGCGCTCCCTCACACGAGGCTCCCGGCCCACCCCCTCCGCGCCAGCCGGAAGCGCCGCGCGCTTTACGGCCCGTCGCGCCGCTCCATAACAGCGGAACGCGCGCAGCCTCACCCGGGGGGGCGGGGACTACAACTCCCATGGGGCGGCGCGGTGCCTCCGGCGCATGCGCACGGGGCCGGAGGCGGGATGGGCCGTCCCCGGGCCCGGTCAGAGGCACCGCGGCCCGGTGGGGGTCCGGGGCGGGTTGTACCGTCCCTTCGGGGAGAGCTACACACGAGTCCTGACCGGTGGAGCGGGAGCAGGACAAACCCGGCTTCCAGTGAAGATCTCAAGTGCCAGAGGCAGAGCTGGGTGCTGGTGACGCCATTATGCTACGCGGTGTTTATTAGAATCCAATTAGGCTTTGCTCAGGGATGGCCGCAGTAATTGTGGGTATTACTGTGAATAATTGTGCCACCGCCCTGTTTCTTTTCAGGGTAATGTGAACGTTACCACTGTCAGAGAGGGCAGAAGGGACAGGACATAAAGACCAGGTCATCGTTTGTGCTAACTACCAAGTTATTTTTGCCACACAAAACAAATTCATCAGCTTTGATACTGTAACAACTAATTTAAACCTAATACTGAAGAGTTACATGAGTCATGCATAGTGAAATTAAGCCTTTATACATGGTATCGTTTATTCAAATAGTGAAATACAGAATCAGGAACACAGTAGTAACTTTTAAAAAGGAGAGGAGTGAGCTGTGGCCTTATATAAATATTCAGGAATTTAACTCATGAACACCACCTCCACCTACTTTGTAGCATCACTAAAAATACTAAGCTATAATCAAGAATTCAATTTTAACTGAAAGACAGCGTCATTGCTCATGCCGAGATTAGAAAGTGAGAACAGGAGTTTATCATGCCGACAAACTATTCCATGCATTTGTTGTGCTCCTCAGAATAACTTTTGTTAAGTAATACTTTGCCAAGTAAACAATCCTTGCAGGTGTGCAACTGTAAAAACTGCAATGAAAAATTCATCATGCTCCCACCTCAAATGTTAGGAACATAAGGTAAACTTTTACCCTTAATGACTCCCGATAAATATGGCACATCTCACAGAAGCCATCCAAACCACCGTTTTCATGCTAGCCTAAATCATTAAGATTTATTCCTAATTTTCAAAAATGGCTTTTTATCAACAGCAAGCTCTTATCTCCCTTCTTCTGCTACCTTACAGCACCTGGACCGCTGGCTCCCTTCAGGGCTGAGCTAACCTTGAGTCTGGTCTCAACATCTCCATCTTCTCTTCCAAATGCTTTTTGTTGGCATAGCTGCAAAGACTTCAAGGTCAGCTAACTTAACTGTTTGCCCAATCTAAATTTGCTTGTACAAAGGATTTTTGAAGGAGGCTCCAAGCACCTAGACTGGAATTTTGTAATGCAGCTGTCATTATTATTGTTCAGCCTCACCACCAAAAAGCTGGAGACATTTGCTCTGGTTGCAGTGTCACTTTCAGGTAACAGAATTTTAAAAGCATGGTACCTGGATAAGACTGACAAAGCAAGAGGCACATCCAGCAAATGGCTTTACAACCCCAACAGAAAGCACTCCTCAGGATCATATATGCTAAATAGAAAGCATTTAGAATCTCTCCCCTCATATGTTTCAGTGGGGAAAGGGCAAAATCCATTACACCTGGGTTCCTCCTGCGTCCCCAGCACTTCACTTTACCTTGCCTTCACCCACTCTCCCATGTATCCCAGACCACGACTGGTCAGGAGCTGCATATTCTGACATGGGACACAGTCACTGACTCTTCCCCACCTGAATGAGTGCATGGACAGGATAACCCTCCTGCTTCTTCAGGAAAAGGGAGACTTGCACATCTTCTCTTTTATAAATCCAATCGTTTTCACAAACCAAGGATCTGTAGAAATTTAAGATCTCTTACTTCTCTACACCTCTTGCCTAATTTGGCTTAAGTGAACATGACAGTTACTGGGAACAGAGGAAAACTTGACAGCATAATCATGTAAGCTTTATTTACTTAGCAAGCCTGTTTATTTGTTACACCTGACTTGGAATGTAACTTATTAGTGTTTGGGAACTATACAACCTGTTTTAAAGCCAGTCAAAAACAGACTGAAGCTTTGCTGTTTTTTTTTTAATCTGGAAAAAGTACTTTTCTACACATCCCTAGCATTAGGTTTCAGGCCTCAGGAGCTGTCTGCCAGTTACTCAGACAGAAAACACGCTCCAGAAAAACCTCAGTAAAATTACATTCATATTGCTCTGAACCACAGTTTCTGTCAAGACAAGTTAGCGTATCTTTTTCCGTCAAACACAGAACCGCCAGCAGCCTTCCCCCAAGGAGCTCTGCTGTCAGGAAGGCAGGTGCAAGCTCTCAGCTGAAGTCCTTGGAGAATCTCTTCTGGAACAAAACCTCATCGCTTGTTTTGTTACTTTTTCTGCAGCTATTTCTCAACCGTGATTGAATCCTAACAACGCTGTCGAAGGGTTCACATTTCCTTTGGTAATAGATACATCAGTTATCAAGAAGAGCCACTAAAGGGCCACGATTCCTATTTTTGCTTCCAAACGTTTAAAAAAAAACCAAAAAACACAACTCTAGGCTTTAGCCCAGTGCAAGTCCATATATATTAAAATCACATGAAAAAGTTGGCACTGAACGACTGTTTATAAACAAATGTAGGAACACTCATTTCCAAAACAAGCTAACAGGCCGGAGCCTTCCACTCAACCGCAGCCTCCGAGTGGAGCGCCCGAGTTCCAGTCAAACCCCATTTCCTGTCACATTTACCTCAGCCGACAGGCCGTGCGGCAAACGACAAGCAGGACTTCACCTTCCTAGGCCTCCCCGCGGGCTCTGCCCCGCCGCACCGGCACCGACCGGGCCCGGCCGGCCTGAGGGGACGTGGAGCCACCGCCTGCTGAGGGCAGGGTGAGGCCACGCCCCCTCGGGGGCGGGGCGCGACGAGGGGCAAGCCCCGCCCCCTCCGCGCCCCCCGCCACGCGGAGGGCGGCGGCCACGCCCCCTTGCCGCACGACGCGCCCTGCGCCGGCGCGCGAGGGGGTAAGGAGCGCGCCCGTTACCAGCGGCCGGCAAGCATGATCACTTCCGGTAGGTCAGAGGGCGGCGGAAAGGAGCGGGGGGGGGGGGAGGTGCGCCGGCGGGAGCAGGGCCGCCAGGCAGGAGGTGGGGCCCGCCGCCTAGCCGGGCTACCCGGCCGCGCTTCCGGGCGGCCGCGCCCCAGCATGCACGGCGACCGGATGTGCCGCCATCTTTAGGCTCCCTCTCTGCCGTGTATTGACAATAACAAGCCCCGGGCCGGGCCGTCCCCCCTCAGGAAGCGCGAGCAGGAGGCAGAGAGAGGGGGGAGGCGGGAGCCCGAGGAGATCGGGCCGCGGGGGGAGAGCGGGCCGGGCGGCGGCGTGGGAGCGGGAGGCGTGTGGGGCGAGGGGCTGGAGCCGAGGCGTGAGGGAGCCGCGCTCAGCCCTCCCCGGTGCTGCTCGGCGGAGACGAGGCGGCCGGAGCAGGAGGGGAGCGGAAAGAAAAGCTGGGGGAGCGGGCAGCCGCGGGGAGATACTGGTGGCGGAGAGAAGAATTGAAAGAAACTAGTGGGTCGCGAGAGGCAGGAACAGAGACGCTCCGCTGAGAAAGCAGCAAAAGCAGGAAAGCAGAGACAAACTACGAGAAGAAACAAAGTAATAAAGAAAAGGGGAAGAGACGAAATAAAGTGATTCCTCCGAGAAAGAAGAAAGCGAAGGAGAGGGAATACGGAAGGCCTCCACTGATGAGAGAGAGGAGTTGAAAGACACTCCCCCCCCCTGCAGAGAGACGCCAAACAGAGACTGACTCTAAAACTCTCTCTGTCTTTGTCACACCACAAGGATTTGATGCCCCTCAGCCTGTTCACTTCTGTGTGTTCATGTTTCCCACAGGTTTCTCTTCCCCCAACCCCCCAGCTGCAGCCCAGGAGGTCAGACCTGCCACTGATGGTAATACCAGCAGCAGCTCCTCCTGCAAGAAGAGAAAGTTAAATAACAGCAGCAACAGCAATTCTGAAAGAGAAGAACTTGATTCCATTTCTTCCTGCACCTCTTCTCCTTCCAAAAACACCTCCTCATCATCTTCCTCCGTCATCAGCACCTCCTCGTGCTCCTCCTCAGGGGTTGCCTCCTCTAACCATCACCTCCAGAAGAAGCTGCGCTTTGAGGACTCCGTGGATTTTATTGGACTCGATGTGAAGATGGCTGAAGAGTCTTCTTCCTCCTCCTCTCCTGCTGCTACTTCTCAACAGCAGCACCAACAACAGCTTAAAAATAAAAGCCTTTTAATTTCGTCAGTGGCTGTGGGGCATCATGCAAATGGCCTGACCAAAGCTGCCTCCTCTACTGTTTCCAGTTTCGCCAACAGTAAACCTGGCTCTGCTAAGAAATTAGTGATCAAGAACTTTAAAGGTAACAGGCCATAATTTGTCACAACCTATGGGGAGCTGACGCTCAACTTTGTGTTTTGTTTTCAACATGAAAACTGGTTGGCTTTCAGATAGCTCCAAGTTTTACAGGAAATGCTCTTCTGTGGTGAACGTTTCTATACTTACGTAAAGGGGGAATAATGTTTTATGATGCATACTTGCCCAGTCACGTACACATCCTGAGCTACACTTCGCTGCTTGGGATTATTTTTCACACTGCTTTCACTCTTGTCTGTTGAGAAGGCCTTAACTTGTATGTTAGATGAAAGGTTTTACTACATAAGCGTGTAAATTGCCTTTCTTCAAACTTTTAACTTTTTCTAGTTTTTTCTAGTAATCCTGGTTCAGGGCTTAGTATATATTTTAGCCCAGTTTATGATAAGTCTTTTCTCAGAATGCATTTTTTTAAATTGGGCCTGAATCTGTATGTCTTGCCTCTATCCGTGTTGTCTGTTTATAGGTTAATCTGCCTGTGCTTAGTTTTAAATGTTGAAACTAAGGTGATTATCAGGCTATTATGACGGATTTCCTTTCTGGTCTCCCCACTTGCCTTTAAAGTAGGTAGTTCAGATTTTTGCTGTTTTCCCTGCGATATCCTTGCTGTAATTTTCATTGTTTAACTCTTTAATGTCTCTTCTCTGTCTTAATATGCTCTCACTTTACAAGCTTATATTGTTTTATAAATTCTCTCAAAAGATGTGTTTGAGGTTCTTGAGTATTACTAGAGGCCAACTGAAGCAGAGAAACAAAAGTTTTCTGCTGTGATGCTGCTTCATTTTCTAGTAAACAAAAATACAAACGGGTGTAGGCAGAAACCTTAGCTAAAATTCTGTCCTTTTTTTTCTCTATAAAGATGGGGAAATCGTGGGCATTTCTTATTTCCTGCCTCTTACTATCTTCTAAAATAATCTGATAGCTTGCTTTCTTGGGTTGTTTTTCTTTTTCCCCCATGTGTTTGGGGTTGGGGGGTTAAAAGATATTACTGAGATTGATTTCTAAATACGCAGTTGATACAAATGTTCTGTAGAGATGTCACAGAAGGTAAGGATTAGGATTATTTTCGCCACTGTAATGTTGTACAGCAATTCATGATCACAGTGTAACTTTTCGCTTTCAGGTCCTCCTGATTCTCAAAAATGTTCTCATGTCATCATCATTTAGTTTGATTATTTTTAAAATTTGTAGTTACAATGCATGATAGTGAGAAATAAATGCCACTCTTCTGTTGCTTATGCACTGTTATCTTTAAGGGAAGTCAACTTTTCATGTTAAAAATATTTGTTAAACGTCATGGATTGCATGGTGCTGTGATCATCATTGCTTATGAATTGGTATTTGAATCACTTGCCTAAAAAGGATGTCTCAGGAATCTGCCAGCTTTGCTTTTTATTTACTCTCAGATGCTAAACTGAATAATAATCTTAAGGTTATTGTATTTATCTTAGTGTGATAGCAGTAACATCGTTTACAACTTAAATAACTTCCTAAAGTCAAGAATCTTGGTATTTACTGCTGAATAGCATACTCATTAGTTGCTAGTGAAAATAGGCGAGTCTCACTTGTCGTTAGTTGTGTCTCTAGATTCTTACGATACAGCTAATGTTGGGATATTGCCAGTATTGTAGGAAAATGCTTGGGAGGGGAAAAAAAAACATTTCTCTCTGCTATTTCTAGAGAAAGCGTAAAGCTTTACAATTTGTTTTTTACCTTTAGGTATGTAAAAGTTGATTTTTGTAGCATATAAACTCTGGGCTGGTTTCACCTGGGTGGCATGGATGTGCACATGACTTCCTCCCTAAATGTTCTCCTTCCTTCTCCATTTGGGAACATGCTTATTGGAACAAAAATGGTTATTTTGTTATGAGAACACATGGAATTTTAAAATAATCCTGGTATTCTGCGGCTGTGACTTGGGGAATCTCTCTTAGCCTGTTGTAAATGCTTTAGTCTTGTTGAAGGTGCTGCATAACAGCGGCATCTCTAGAACAGAGGCTGAAAAAAATAACAGAAAGAGTCAAATCTGCAAAGCTTCATCTATTTGAACATTAAAAGAGGGCGTAACTCTAACAAATATCCACTGGCCAAACCCAGCAGAGATATAAATGAATTACTTCAAAATAGGAAGGTTTTCCTTGCGACCATGAAGTATTGTCATTACAGTATTTCCATGCATGTTTCTTGAGGGTTTCTTTCCAACTGTTAATACAGAGTAGAATTAATGAGCAATAAATTAAAAAAATAAGCTGTATACAACTTTATCTTTTAATCCATCACTTTTGGCTTTTATGTTCACTTTCTTTTAGCTGTGATGTCCTGGTAGTGAAAAAGAGTGTGATGAAGGTGTAGATCATTCTTGCTGGTGTTTAGCCTTTTATCCCATCTTGAGCTGCTCAGGCAGTGTTGTGATTTTTATAAATCACACCTGCTGTTTGGGCTACAGATATGGTGATATGTATGTGAAGAGCAATGCTGAATTTTTTCAATACGTTACTATTTCAAAAGTAAAAAAGACACTGCTTTTACACTAATGCTTTCTTTTCATGTAAGTATAAATTAAAATCTAGAGCATCAGCCCATACCTCCTTCCTCTCAAAGCTACATTTTTCATTTCTGTAAAAGGTAAAATGTTCTGCTTTTTTCTCAAACTCTATATAATTTCTTTTAAAGATAAGCCCAAATTGCCTGAAAACTACACAGATGAAACCTGGCAAAAACTAAAAGAAGCTGTTGAAGCTATCCAGAACAGTACTTCGATTAAGTACAATTTAGAGGAGCTCTATCAGGTAAGTACTTTAAGTAAAAGCCATGGGGTAGTGTTTTTGTTTTGTTGTTGGATTTTTTTGCTGGAAACACTTTTGCTACAGTGGTAAGAAGATGATGTTTTGCTTGATAGATGCTTTGGTCATTGAAAAAAATTTTGTCCAATACTTTGTCAAATTTTAAAATCATCAGTAAAAATTTCACAGGACCTCACATTGAACTCAGAAAGTTTTCTACTTGCTACAACATAATCCAAGCTATGGTTTGCCTTGCAACAGTTGACAAGAATTAAATAAGACAAGAAGCTGTATTGCCTTTACTGTTTTGGGGTTTATGGTGTGCAGCTGCTATGGGAGAAATGTGAAATCTTAAAACGTTGATGTTTAGGTAAGAAAAAGACAATTTGTATTAAAATACAGTCCTTTTTCTGAAGACAGTATCTGTTCATGATTGAGGATCATAAATCATTTTAAAACTACTATTTTTCTTCATGAATTGTATTATTTTGGTTTGATTGTAATTTTTTAACCATTCATCATTCTGTCTATTCTAACAACTGAGAATCAAAATTTATTCCCAGCAACAGCTCTGATTGTTTTGCCCTAAATGTTTTAGGAAGTGATCAGACTTGAACTGCATTTCCTAACTTTTTTTAGAAGCTCCACTTCTGCTTTTTCAGCTGAATGAGTTAGGGAGACTTCTCTCCGTCCTCACCTTTTCCCTACTAACATCGTGGTACTTGCAGTTTTAGCAGCCTAGCAACAGTACTGCTTTAGCTAGGTATTAAGAAGCACTTATACCTTTTACTCTAGTTTTAAAGCCTTTACTATCTGCTTAGTTGTTTGATTTGTTCCTCTGTGTGTATATAGCTTTCTCTTCATCTGTTTTTAGTGTCTCATCTTCCCCTGCCCTCCCCTTTTCAGTAAAAGTTGTGTTTGGACATGACTGATTTCTGTGAAAAGCTCGGGAGAAAAATCCTGTTTGTGCAAGGTTTGGGGACAAATTTAGGGAAGGATAAATTGCTATTCCTTGTGGAACCAAGAACCTCATGGGCCAAGTTCCTCAGTCCAGTGTATTTTTAAACTCATTGTAATCTTTTTATAATGGTCAGTTAATCTAAAAATAGCTTTTTTTAACACTTTGTCAGGATAATATATAGTATTGTTAAAATAACAATAGTATCGTTACTTTTGCAAAACTTGGTGAAACTAATAACAAATTACAATCCACTGTATTGGCTGGTATTGTAAATTACTTACCCTAGACTGAACAACAGAGCAAATAACTGTTAATTAGATACTTGAAGGGTATCCAAAATTGCTGAAAAATATAAAATTCTATTGAAAGGCTTGTTTGTGCTTCACAGTTATCACTTAAATTTCTGCTCACTTTTACCACAAGCTTAATTTAATGTTGCTTGTGCTCAGAAAACAAAATTGTGCTTTTTTTCTTTTAAATATCAGTTTTAACATTGTAATAACTTAAGATACTTTTCAATGAAATAGAGTGCAATCAAGTATGTAATTTTTCTGGGTTTTATAAATCTAAAAATAAATGTCTTGATTTAAAAATAGTAATAGGAATCACTAGTGTTGTTAAATGCTAACTAAACTAATGTCATTTCTGAACAGCTGCTTGGTAAATGGATCTGATGCCAAATATGCCTTGGCAGACATCATTATCCAAGCATAGAGGGGAATTGCAAAAGAGTCTGCAAAAGTTCTGCTGTAGACCTCAAAATAAGATACCTCTTTTTTTTTAATGGAGTTAAACTTCTTGAGTTTGATTTAACTCCTTGTCTGTGTTGGGAAACGCCACTGGGCAAACAGTTTGAGGCTTTATTTCTTTGTGGGACACTAGCGTCGTACTTGCTTTGTTCCTCCCCAGCAAGAGAAATGATACACATCTTTGAGTAGCTGAAGTGCTACAGAATTGAAAGCTTCTTTATTAGAATAATTTTCCTTAGATTACTACCAGAAAATAGAGATGTAATGGAGTAGATCTACTCTGTATACGTCTGAACTATGCTGTCCCTGCATGGTTGTCTGCGGTTGCCGGGGAACAAACTTGATTTTCCAGTCCTTTTTTTCCTGTGAGGTGGTTGAACTGGCAAGTATTTTCCATTTAAAAATAAACAAACAAAATTGAGAGTCATTAATTGAAAATCATGTATACCTCTCCTCTCTAGCTTCTACAGATGTTTTACAGAATAATCACGTTGTGTCTTTCACCAGTCCGCAAAGAGTTGAAGTTGCTCAGTTGCTTTTCAAATCTGGGCAATTGGTATAAATTTTGGAGAAGTCTTGAGTTATGCTTATGGAGTTAAGAATACTTGTTTGCTTGATCAGTCTCCAAGACGTGTCCCCATTAAATTTCTCTTCGCTTCTCGATGTGAAGCACAGCAACAATTCTTCTAACACTTGATTATGATCTAGAAATCTGAGATTTGTCACTGTAAACATCTGGAATGTAGTCATACTACTAAAAATTGCTCAGGATTATAACTAAACTTATCCAGGCAAGGGGTTGATGAATGGAGAGAGATATATATGTATAATATGTATGATATATATGTATAATAGGTGTGTAATTTTGGGGATGAGAGAAGCTTAATCAAGGAAAGGATTGCAAAAGGAAATAATGCTATCACTGCTTTTCTACTAATATCAGTGTGACTTGCAGATCACAGCAATTAATAAAATGAAGACCTTAAGTGTCTGCTTTGAAGTGTGAAACCCAGCAAGCTGCTGGAACATATTAAACTAACATCCTTCTTAGAGATGCAAGTCCTGCAGTTACCTATGAGATACCGGTACTCCAACTGAAATTAATAAACTGTAAACTGTTCAGGGCATGGCCTTCCTTTGTCTCTTACTATCATTATAGTACCATGTCTCTCTGGTGTTTTGCATGCAGCTGTTAACTGTGTTACAATTAAAAGCTGATAGATTTTTGAGTGAGAAGCAGAAGAATTCCATGGTTGGTTTTGGGGTTTTTTTCGCCACTTTTCCTTGTAAAACAACATAGAAGAATATAAACAGATTTCTTAGTATCTGTTTCTCTTTATTTCAGGCTGTTGAAAATCTCTGCTCCTACAAGATTTCTGCAAACTTGTACAAACAATTGAGACAGATCTGTGAAGACCACATTAAAGCACAAATTCACCAATTCAGAGAATATCCTTTTTTTAGCTGTTGACAAGACAAAACACTTTACCTGCCAGTGTGTGGTGATGGATTTCTTTGACTAGTTCATGATACTAGGCTGTGGTAATCTGAATTCCTAGTATTTGCATAATTGGGTTTGTTTTCATTTTTTGTGGGACCTCAGAGAATACCACTAGTTTCTTTATGTCTGTAACAATTTGAAAAGTCGGTGAGACATTTTCATTGGTATTTATGAAACACTTTGACATGGGACAGGGACATACACTTTGCAAAAGGTCATATTACACTTACAGCAAGGCTCAAAAAGGCTGTACTGGCTGTATCACTTCAGGCTTTTTTATATGCTGAACTTGCCGTGCTCAGGTAAACAGAAAAGTATTTTAACAAGTAGTTACTGTTCTCTTTTTGAACAGTGCTAGTGGTCTGGCAGCATACAACGTTAGTGGGGTTCTGAGGATCAAAATGTTTTATTTTCAAAAGTTTTTAATTGCATCAGATTGTGATCCTGTTAAGTGGATATTAATTAGTACCAGAACTATGCAGTGAACTGAATACAAGTTAAATTTCAAGGACAAAATTTGTCTTTTGAGGTTATCTCTTAACATGAGCTGAAATTACAGTATCTGTGTAGTGGTGGGCTCTTACGTGGATTGTTGGTTTTTGAGGTGTGGGCATGTGTATGTTTGTTCTAATCCTCAGGGATGGGGAATTGCACAAAACGTTCAAAAGTACTTAGATCCTTTTTTTTTTTTTTTAAATTGTTCAAATCATTTTGATTTCTCACTTTTAATAATTAGACCCTCATTAAAAATAAACATGTTGCAAGAAGTTAAGTGGTTCTTTTTGGGAGTAGGTGAGTTTGATGTGCTCTCTGCTAAGTGTTTTTAAAAAAAAAAGTTGGTTCATTTCATTGCTAACACTACCTATTAATCATGATTTTCTTAATGATTTCTTCATGGATTCATTGGATAGTGTCCTTTTTCTAAAGAAAATAGACAAATGTTGGCAAGATCACTGCAGACAAATGGTAAGTTTTATCTTTCTAAAGAAAACCAGTTGCCTAGTCAGCCTATGTTTTGCCGAAGTTTGTTCCTGTACAAACATACTGTGATTTTTAAACATTGTCTTAAATTTATGTAAGGTTTTTTCCTGAAATACAATTGTATCTAGTTTGTTAGAAATCGAGCCTTGAAAATAGTTCTCTGTAGTGTTTCTTGACATACTGGTCTGATCTTGGACACACACATACACTCAACTCCTAACTGCTGTTTCTATGCAAACCTTTCTCCTTTTATACCTGTTATAAAAGGAGCTATTCTTTTATACAGAAAGATGTGAAATGTCGTATTGATCATCTCGCTGAGATTGGCAGAGTATTTTAAACAAATCAACACTGGCTGAGAAAGCACTGCCTGAAACCTGTCAGTGGGATTTTTTTTGTTGTTGTTGAGCACAATTTGTGTTGCTCTTTGATTTCAAGAGTAAAATGATTGTGGCTTTTTTATTCCTTCTCATAACAGATTATGATTAGAAGTATCTTTTTGTTCTTGGATCGAACTTACGTACTTCAGAATTCAATGCTGCCATCTATTTGGTAAGGGCACAAAGAATGAAATTATTGGGAGTATATTCAAATTATTGCATATATCTTGCTGATTTTCAAGGGTTTTTTTTCAATATAAACTTTATAGTGACCTGTAAATTAGGTAGTGAATGCATACATGCTTGTTGTAAAGGGAGATTTCACTTAATTTATTTGCCATGAATTACAGGATTCTTCTAGAATAGAATTACAGGATTCCTCTAGAACAGCTGTGGTAGCAAATTTCAGCTAAGTAGGTATCGATGTCCAGTTTGCACAGTTAAAAGAAAGGGCTTGTTCAACAACTGAAGTGTGAGGGTTTGGGTTGCCCAGTTTCTGGCTTTAACATGCGTAGTATTCAAAGTTCTGTAAGTATATTTGAAAAAAAAAAAAAAGTTACCTAAAATAAAAGCAAGTTACTCTTTCGGACTTCAACCTCTGCCCCCTTCCCCCCCCGCCCCAGTATTTTAATAGTCTGCAAATACCCTCCAGTGCCTTTGGCACTACCTGAGATACTTTGCCAGAGCCTGAAGGAGTGGTGGATGGAGGGCCTGGCTTATCCTGAAAGTATCCAGACCCACGGTTTAATATTCATGGAGGGTTTTAACAGGGGTGCCCAAAGCAGAGATCCTTGTCTTTCACATCACTGAGTTCTTCTAAGCTTTGCCTAAGAATTGGAGATTAGAAAGTGATGGACAAAAAAGACTGTTGTCCAACAGCTTAACCATGGAATTGGAACCCAGGATGGCATTATCCGCTTCTCGTGAACACTGCTGTTCATTCAGTTTCCATCATCCTGCCAACCAAGTGAAAAATAAGGACACTGCAAAAGTCAGGTGGTTATTTAGGAAAAAACATGCACTTTGGTCTTTAAAATCTGTAGCTTACTGCTGATGTTTTGTCATGGTTTATTTTAGCGTTTGTGTGTTTGTTCATCTTGAGTGATTTGGGGGCAGAGGAGTGAGGAATTTGAAGAATGCTATTATTTATTGGCCTCTCTATTTGATCTAGATCAAATTTTGTTAATAGAGAATATTTAGGGTTGATTATTACACAATTTATTGAACAATTTATTTTCTTTTTATAGGGATATGGGGCTAGAATTGTTCAGAACTCATATAATTAGCGATCAGAAGGTTCAGAACAAAACTATTGATGGCATTCTTCTGCTGATTGAGAGGGAAAGAAATGGTGAGGCTATTGATAGGAGTTTACTGCGAAGCCTTCTAAGCATGCTTTCTGACTTGCAGGTGAGTAAACTTGTTTCACCTTTAAACCAGTAAGCAGCTCAGATTCTTATTTAGTGCTTGGTAAGCTTTACCCTGGATTGCTATCCTGTTGTTTCCCTAGATTTATCAAGACTCTTTCGAACATAGATTCTTGGAAGAGACTAACCGCCTGTATGCAGCAGAGGGACAGAGGCTTATGCAGGAACGAGAGGTATTTTGAATGTTTTAACAATATTTGTTACGCCTACTGATGAAGCATTTGTCAGGAGAGGAACTAGTCCGCTGCCTTAGCCAGCGTTACAGGGCTATAATGTGACATTTATGTTTTATAGTACTCTGAAAAAGCAAATTCACATGCAGTTGCCTTTAGTCACAGTGCTAATGATTTCTGCTTAAAACTGGAGCTGCTGCTGTCAGACTGGTATTGTCTTTTTTTTTTTTTCCCCTCTTGATTTTTTTTTTTTTAAAAACATGCAAAACTACTACTCTGGCATTTTCAGGTTCCAGAATATCTTCATCATGTCAACAAGCGCTTGGAAGAAGAAGCAGACAGGATAATCACTTATTTAGATCAGAGCACACAGTAAGTGCAGTCTCTTTGCTTGGTATTGTTAGCTCTTTGGCTCCGCTTCTGTTGAGGGCCATCTAATAGCTACAATTTATTTCAGTTATTGACTGACCATGAAATGCTTCTCTCTTCCCACAATTCCTTGTTTACAGTGAAGCACTGTCTTGGCTCACGTAGCTAATATCCTTTTCTTCTAAGCCACTAGTTATTTTGACATAAACGTTGGGCATTTGGTTGCAGAAAAACAGGCTGCCACCCCAGTCCCAACATCTTTCTTGCTGAAATGCAATTAATCAGCTGTTGTCTTACCTGAAAAAGATAGGACCCGGGACAGAGAATTCTCAAGCTAAAGGCTCTGAATATTTACATAAAGATACTTGCATATTCTTTATGGAGTCTGGGAAATTATTGAATAATGTCACTCTTCAATCTTTTCTACTTAGAGGCAGGATTTCCTCAAATACAATCCAGTGGAGGTCATGATGGGTAGGACAGGAGAATTGTTCTCCTAACATAAAGCCTTAGCTATCATGTCTGAGAGACAATGCAGGTCACTAATGTAACAAAACTCTCTGAGCAAGTGGTAGCAGCTTCTTAAAGAGCAGGTACAGAGGGTCTCTCCAAGAGGAAGGTGTTTTATTGCTGCCATCACACACTTTTATTTCCTTCCTCCTTCAGCTGTTAAAAACATTCAGCTTGTTTAGTGGCTTCCTTCTTCCACACCATTATTAGTGGCCAACTCCTTATTTTGTTTTAGTACCTCTTGACTCATGAGGTGTGTCTTGTCTTCTTGGTTTGTCTCCCAAGACACAAATCTTCTCCCACAAAGCAGGAGAAGGTATATTCTTTGACAAACTTTTGCCTGATTTCTTCACTGACGGAATCGTTGTCCAGCTGCCTAGAGGTCATGTACAACAGGCTGATTGTGTGAATTCAGTCCTCAGTCAGCAAACAGAAAAAAAGATTGCTTACTGGTGAGAAAAAAGGATGAGTAAGTGTATAATAATTTTAGGTCTTTGGCCACAGATAATTAGAGTACTCCCAATGATGAGTGTAGTTAACATAATCTCAAAAAAATAATTTAAAACTGTCAGTAATGGAAAAAGGAAAAGTAATTCTAAACATTTTTTCTATAGGAAGCCACTAATTGCTACTGTAGAAAAGCAACTTCTAGGTGAACATTTAACAGCCATTCTTCAGAAAGGTAATCTTTCTTCTTTATAGAAATGTTTCTAATTACTGCTTTGGGGCTTTCAATTCCTGTGCTGAAAAAGAAAGTGACAGATTCAGGTGCTGGGGGAGGACACAAGCTACATCATTCTTTAATGCCCTTTGCTACTCGGTGTATGAAATAGCATTGACCATTTTACAAGAGGGCAAGTACCATTCTCCTCGTCAGAGGTAAGGAGATGCAATGCTATCTGCAGATATACAGCGAAGCAAAAGGAAGACTGAAATAGGGGACTCTCGAGTTCAGCGTGTTAAATAGCATTTTGAAGATTCAGAGGTAAAGGAGTAGCCTTTGAATTATGTCGGTACCAGAAAGGGGAAACATTGATTACTTGCTGCTCGCAAAAAGCAGCTCGTTTTAAAAATTTAGTACGATTTGAGCAATGAAGTACGTTGACTCAGTTCTGCAATAGTCTCTGTGGAGTCAAGTGACCCTGTCTTGCTCTGAGGGGTAGTCTGGAAATAGATATGGGTGCTGCAGGAGATGAATAATAAAAGACAATTATCAAGTCCTTACTAGCCAGATTCTGGGTGAAACAGGTATGTGAGCATCTTCCTGCACATCTGTAACAGACTCTTTATTGAGAGGAGTATCAAGTTTGCAATATTTGCCCATCTACTTTCTTAGAACCTTGCTGTGGAGCATCAGGCCTTCTCTGCCAAAAAGTTAAAAAGTGAAAGGTGAAGACATTTCTTGAAGCTGCTTGCATTCAAACATCTGTAAAATTTATTTTACAGCTGGAATTGAGAGTCAGAGCTCTGTCTTGCTAAGGAACCTTTTCTACAGATCAGTAGAGTATAAATGTCTCAAATCCTTAGGGAATAGTAAAGCAGAAGTAAGCAAAGGCGTACACGTACATGTAAAGTACATACGGCCTAAGATATCCAGTGCAATAACAAGTTTTTTAAAGTTTGAGACAGTTCAGGTAACCATTCTGTGTTTCACTGTTAAATTAGGTAGCTGAAAAAAACCAAAACCCCAAAACAAACAAAAAACCAAAGCACCACTAATTGCTTGTTAAAAATGTTAGCTTTGAAGAGGTCCATTACTAATAATACGCTGTGCTTTTTTTTTATTACTCTGGTTTTAATTTCTATTGAAATTCTCTCATTTGCAGGTTTAAACCACCTTCTTGATGAAAACCGAATTCAAGACCTGTCTCTTCTGTATCAGTTGTTCAGTCGTGTGAGAGGTGGAGTACAGGTTCTCTTGCAACACTGGATTGAGTACATAAAGGTACTGTTGCTAGAACTCTGGAACAGATACCACTGTTGTGTCAGTGGGGTTTATACACAGATATTTGAGTCATCTCTATAAACTGTTGCATTTTTCTAAGAATTAAAGACAACTTGCTTATAAACATATATTTAATGGGCAGCTTTTGAAACCGTACTAGGAAAAGTACAGTCTGTTCTAGCCCTATTGAAGGAAATATTGAACGTTCAGTTGAATTATTGAACTCCAAATAAATTTGGATTTTTTTATCTTGCTTATAGTTAGTTGTGGGGGACAACTATATTCCTCCAATAGGCGTTTTGGTAATGGCAGAGTATGTCTGTCTTCTCCCTGCTAAAATTTCATGTCAGAATGAGTGGTAGCTTAAGTTACCAACTAATTGAAGTTCACAAAGCACTTGACTATCACTTAAGATGTTTCTTACTACTCAGTGAAAATGTTGTATGGTTGTTGTGTAGGAAAGCTTTGGAATGTTGTAGGAGTACTGTTAAATAAAATTTAGTTTAGTGGGAGCTTTACCTGTGTAAAACCTGAGGATATGAGATGTTTAAAAAGAGTACGTTAATTTTGTCGTCCTTACGTTTTTTTTGTTCTTCAGACAAAAGTTCTGAATCTATTCACTTATTCATATATTGGTTTTGAATCAACGTACAAGGTCTAAGAATGATTATGTAGTAAATACTTCATAATGCTATTACTTCTATTAGTGGAACTAACACCAGTACCAGAAACAAGACACTACAAAGATAACTTAGGCTTTTAGAAGTCTTGTCATTTAAATTCATTATTCAGGCTAATTGAAAGATATGTTTTATTTTGCAGGCGTTTGGTAGCACCATAGTAATTAATCCAGAAAAAGACAAAACCATGGTCCAAGAACTACTTGATTTTAAAGACAAAGTTGACCATATTATTGATGTTTGCTTTCTCAAGAATGAGAAGTTTGTAAATGCCATGAAAGAAGCCTTTGAAACATTCATTAACAAAAGACCAAATAAGCCAGCTGAACTCATAGGTATTTTTCTTCAGTTTCTTCCCATGTGAGAATTTGGGTGGGGGACAAGAGGGAGTTGCTGATGCAGCTTACAGATGGGATATGATAGAATTGTGTGTTAAAAGACATTATGCGCAGTGCATTGTCAAACTGGGGATCTACTGTGCCTTATTATGCAAGTGAATTATTTGACAGGATAGCATTAAACATTAAGAGCAAGCTCAATTCATCAGTTCACTGGCTAGGCTATAGGAAAGTGAAGAACATTAACTTAGGCATTCCAGCAATTGACTGGTGTCCAGATGTGAGAGTACTGCTCGTAATTTGACTTTTTCAGAAGCTTACATAACTGTGCTGCCAACACATGTGCACAGTAGCTCTACATAGGGGCTCTGCATAGATACCTATGTTTTAACACATAAAAGTGAAGAGAGATGAGGATACGCTGTGCCCTTGTGTTATGGGGCCAGAGCCTCTGTAGTTTGCAAAGAACGTTGTTTACAGACTTGCGCATTACAAGCCTGGCTCTCTGCGCTTTTCAATACCTTAATCATTTCCCCACACAGTGGGTAATACCTGCTTTGCAATCTGTTGTGCTGTTAGGCTTGTGGAGTAATGCTTTCTGCCCTCCTTTTTTTTAAATTAATTCACTAACCGTAATGTGCTTATCAAACCATTTGAAATTAAAACAAACAGTAATCTGCTATTCAGCAGTATAGTCAACACATTTAAATAACTGGTTTACGTATTTTTCTTTTGATATTTTTGCTTCTCTTATAGCCATGTCAATCTATAGCAACAGTGACTTTTTACTTTGAGATCATAATATGGACCAGGATTTTTGACATATGCAAAAATCTTTTTTAACATTATGTATGCTAATAAATTTAAGATGCAGTAATTCATTTTCTGAAAAAAGAGATTATGCTATGATGTCTTTATAACTTTATAGCCTCTATGAAAATATATCAAGCTAGTTGTTACGAAACTGATTTGAAGGTAATTTCAGGATCCTTTACATTTCCAGAAGATTTCACAATATTAGATTTTTTTTAAAAAGTTAAAAAATTAAATTACTGTTTCATTGTGATAGTAAGCATATGCTAAACTTTTTATTCCTCAACACACTTTTTAGCTAAATATGTAGATTCAAAGCTACGTGCAGGCAACAAAGAAGCTACTGATGAAGAACTTGAAAAAATGCTGGATAAAATTATGATCATATTTAGATTCATATATGGTAAGTATTGCTTTTGTGTGGGGATACAGTTTAATCAGTAACCTAAAGGTACTTTATAAATAATTTTTGCAGTCTGTTTGCATTTTCAAGTGTTCATTCTCTGTAGATGCAGTTTACTGGTGTAGTGCTGTTTAGCCAATTTGCATGTTAAAATGCTGATAACAAGACCTGACTCAAAATCTGTGGAAATCTTAATGTGAAGGCCCTGGTTTGCTTTACTGAGCTTTGAGTGGGGCCTCTTGTAGGTAATGTTTGTTTAAAACAAACAGTGATTTGTGATCCCTGTCGAATCTCATCTCTTACAGGAAAAGATGTCTTTGAGGCCTTTTATAAAAAAGATCTAGCAAAGAGACTATTAGTTGGGAAGAGTGCATCAGTAGATGCTGAAAAATCTATGCTTTCCAAACTCAAACATGGTAAGTAAATATCTATCTATCTGCTTGCTTTCTTTTCAAAATAGTCATTTTAACAGGCCTCCCCAGAAATACTGTTTGTGTTTCACCTTTACATGAGGGCAAAAACCTTGTGTGCAAGTCTTGAATTACTGGTGGGTTTTGAAGAGACTCATTTGCTTTTAGTTTTGTAATTACAGCAGCAATAGGCAAAAAACAGGAGCTTTAAGTGCACGGTGTATCTTGGCCTGTGGGATAGAGTTGAGGTCTCCTGCTGAATAAATCAGTGATGTGCTCAGAGAACTCGAGGATGACTTCTGCTTATTATTCACTCTGTATAAGGTCTGAAACATGAAGCTGCCAGCCGGCAGTCTTCTAGTCTGGTCTTTGTTGTTTCACAGGATGGAGTCTTTGAGGGGTAAAAGTAAGATTTTTAGAACTTGATCTTGTTCTGCCATCAAGAGACAGCTTGGCAGGCAGCTGATAGGGATCAGAATTGTCATCTGAGTGACAGGTTGCAAGTGGAGTCCTAAGACGAATAGTCATGTCCACATGCAAAATAGCTGCCACATTAGAACATTTGCCCCTTCGTATTTACAACCTTATTCTGTATCTTAATTAGAATCCAGGTCTTCATGTAGGAACATATGCTTAAATACATCGTCTTGCTTCAAAATACATTCTGATATTTAGAATAACTACTCTATGGTGTTGAAAATGAACAAGATTCGTTTTTAAGATTTAAATTTTCTCTTATAGAATGTGGAGCTGCTTTCACCAGCAAACTTGAAGGAATGTTTAAAGACATGGAGCTTTCAAAAGACATAATGATACAATTTAAACAGGTACTGCGGGAAAGCCTGCCATGGCTCCTTCATTTACTTGCTTTTTGAATGAGTTATTCTCAGAAAGCCTAACGAGAGGGTGCAGGATGTCTTCAGTTGTGAACATTTCTATCGTAATTGAGTTAAACTCCTTTTGAGTTATTCCACTTGTCCATAATGTTCTTTCACTACAGAGAAAAGAACTTTGTAGGTGATTGCTTTCAAACAGAGTGGACGAAAGCCCAACTGGGAAAACAGTCTCTACTGACAATCAGATGGAATCTATTTCTTAATTCTGTGCTGTGTGTACTTTTGAAAACTGTAATGAACTTATTAATGGTTTTCCTAAACAACAAAGCAAAAAACCTGAAAGAAGCAACTGCTTAAAAAAAAAAAATACAGTAATAAAAGAAGAATTTTAAATATATAAAACATTTTAACACCAGTTATAATCAGAATATAGTGGTGTTAAAAATGTTTTAACTGGCTTGTAAGTTTTTGCCCATTAGTTCTGGCAGTTTTGTAATGTTTTCATTACAAGCATATTTTAACATTCTTTTCTCCATTCACACATAATTAGGTACATCTTCACATCAGCCTGCTAAAACACTTCTTTTGCTGTTTTCTTCCTGTATGGAAGTGCCTTTAGAACTTAAAAAAAGTGCTTTTCCTTAACCTAATTTTCTTGTATGTAACTTGCAGTTTATGTAGCAAAGGCATCATAAGGTCATTTGTCTGCTGTGCTCTAGTAATGTCTGTTCTAACTTTTCAGTTCTGTGTGAAATATGTTTAATAAACATTGCTTTATTTCAGTTTACTTTGTTTCTTTTTGCAGTATATGCAAAATCAGAATGTACCTGGCAACATTGAACTAACAGTGAATATTCTGACTATGGGTTATTGGCCAACCTACGTGCCTATGGAGGTCCATTTGCCCCCAGAGGTAATGAATATAGACGTATTATACCAAGTATCAGCCCATCAGTAATGCATCTTGATATCAAGATGCAACTTCGTTTTAAATATGCTTATGATGTCTAGAAAGAAATGCAGAGGTGTCTTTTTTTTAAATAAAGTTTGTTTTCTTTTCTTGCAATACCCTTCATCTTTCTAAGCCTTTATTTAAGGCTTATTTGATTGTGGAGAAGGGAAGGATGCTTTTAAAGTAGAAATTGTGTTTTTAGTGTTTTGGGTTTCTTCTTTTTTTAGATGGTAAAGCTGCAGGAGATTTTCAAGACCTTTTATTTAGGAAAACACAGTGGTAGGAAACTTCAGTGGCAGTCAACACTAGGACACTGTGTACTAAAAGCAGAATTTAAAGAGGTGAGTGTATTGTTTCTCTTATTCATGTTGCTTTGCCGATTCCAAGTTGGGGTTGTACTTTGGGGATATATCAGGAAGTTTTTTTGGGCTGTGATGGAAAACTTAGCACTGTTTTTTGCGATTACTTTTGACCTCCTGCTATCATTTCCGGAGTTGCTAGTTTCTGAAATAGATGTAGTAAGATTGAAGAAGATCTATCCAGTTTCTGTATAGTTGGGAAAAAAGAAGTTGTTGGTTACTGCTCCTATAGTTCCTAATACTGTGTTTCTTAAACTAGTGTTTGTGTTACACTTCCACTTAAAGGTCTTTCAAATTGTAATTTTAAGCACTTGGTGCTTTGAGATGTGTCTTGAGTAAGTTGATGCGTATCTTGGGTGAGTTTTGTCACTGGATATAATAGTCTAACCTTCTGACCTCCAGTTTATTCTGCATTGCATAGTAAACACAAGATGACCAGTAACTCTTATTCTTTCATGTTCCCAAATGAATAAAATAGCAATTGCATCCTTTAAGTGAAATAATTTACATACAAGAGTGATCTGTTCCTCTCCCCCTCCTAAAAAAAAAAATAATAAATAAATAAAATAAAATTTAAAAAACCCCACAACTAAACAGCCTAGTGATGTCTGTTAATTTCCCTTGTGACAGGGCAAAAAAGAACTTCAGGTCTCCTTGTTCCAGACACTGGTGCTGCTCATGTTTAATGAAGGAGAGGAGTTCAGTTTAGAGGAGATAAAGCAAGCCACTGGGATAGGTTGGTATTGAAAACAGCTGACTGCTTCCAAGTGTTCTTACTAAAAAAAACTAAACAACTTGTTTCTGCTTTAGAGGACGGAGAGCTGAGAAGGACACTTCAGTCTCTGGCTTGTGGCAAAGCCAGAGTACTGACTAAAAGCCCCAAAGGCAAAGATGTGGAAGATGGGGATAAATTCACATGTAATGATGATTTCAGACATAAGCTCTTCAGGATAAAGATCAACCAAATTCAGATGAAAGAAACGGTATATTCTTTTTAATCCTCCGGGGTTTAGATCTTTGGGTTAAGTATCTTGTTGCCTGCCCACTTACAAGATTTTTTTCCTCTTGGTTGTAATGTACATACTGATATCTTTGTAAAAGTTACACATATAATTTGGATGATAGCACATGCAGACTTAAATACTAACTTAGACACCACTGATGCTAGATGTCTCTAAATAAGGTTGTTTAAGAGAAGTTCCAATTAGTGAATGTTCTTTTCACCCTTGATCATTCCCTGGAGCTTTACTGAATGATTTGTGAACATAGAAACAAGTTCACAGTGAATTTTCCCTGACAGCCATCCAGTGTAAAGTCTGCACAAAGATTTTAGTTACTTGTACAAGTGGGTTTTTTTAATAATTGGTCTTCGTATTTGTAAAGGCTTTATGTCAAATATTTGACAACAGACATTTTACGGTCTTACACTGAGAATTGTCTTAGAGATACAAAGAAGAATTGTTTTGACAGTTCTAGTGTTCTCTTTAAAAAACTTTTCTAAATGGATCCTTCAGGTAGAGGAACAGGCAAGCACTACAGAGAGAGTATTCCAGGACCGGCAATACCAGATTGACGCTGCAATTGTACGAATCATGAAGATGCGCAAGACACTGAGTCATAACTTGCTTGTGTCAGAGGTCTACAACCAGCTTAAATTCCCAGTAAAGGTGTAGTACTGATTTTTCTTCTTCTAAAACTTTTTTACTTCTTTTTATATTCCCTGGCCTGTCCTCAGTTAAACAGTGTTTCTGTCTAAAACATGCATCTTTTTATCATCAGGAAGGACAAGTAATCACTTTCGAAAGTTTCTTAAAGTGCCAATTGCATTCATTTATCTGAATATTACCTCAGGCTTTTAGTAAGTTAAGAAAACCTATTATCAGGCTTTCAGCCCCAGAGTCTGTTAGCAGTAACTGTGAAGGTAGCTCTCCTTGTACACTGTTCTTCTTGCATTTAAGTGTTCTGCCAATGCATTCTTGGGGACGAGGAGAAAATGATTCAGATATGTAATGCAGAATTGGGTTTGATTCTTAATTTGGTTGATAATTTTTAATAAACTAGTAACCAATAAACGTACAGTGGTTTTTTCCAGCCAGATTATATTGGTTAATATATATACACACACATATATATGCGGAATTAAAATTAGATACTGGTGAATGTCTCAAAGCTAAAGAAGTTGCAATATAAAATTAATAGCTTACTGTGTACAAATGGAAATGTATTTTCAAATACAGTGATGCATGTGTTTGAGTTCAAATATACAGTGCTTTCTATCATTGGAAATGTAAAATAAAAGGTACTGCTATACCGTTCTGTTGCCATGTTAAGTTCCTGCAGGCCTTGTAAGTATTGCAGAAACTGCAGTTGAGCTTTGCAGGGTTATAAAGCATTTAAATCATCTGTTTCCTCACTCTTTATCATGAGGCATTTTTATAGAGTCCTTCACCCAAAAAAATGATAGGGCACCAAAACTGTTGCAAAACTCACTTGCCTCAGGGTATATTGAAACTTGTAACATCTTTTGCCAGGTAAAAGTCAGAAATAGAAACACTTTGGTACATAATGCATGAATTGCAGTTCTTTAAAGTGGAGTTCAGTTTAAACAGCAGCAGATATCTTTCCCTGCTGTAAAAAGTCTATGCTTAGCTGCAGGTGATAACCTAATTTTGTAACTTTCTCTTCAGTTAGTTGTACATTGCAGACTTTAGAGGTTTTGATACTTTAAGGGATTTTTTTTTTTTAAAAAACCCCTGTGATTTCTGTTTCGTCAGCCATCTTAAACAGTATGGCTATTTGCCTTAAGTAGAAAGAAAGAACCAAGAAACATTGACTGCAAAGTAATAATGCTGACATCTGCTTTATTTTACAGCCTGCTGACCTTAAGAAGAGAATAGAATCCTTAATTGACAGGGACTACATGGAAAGAGATAAAGAAAACCCGAATCAGTACAACTATATTGCATAAACATATGTTGGCCTTTGTTTTACTGCACACTTGGTGTCATACACAGTTGCCAGTGGATAAACTAGCCTGTTGATCCTGTTAATTGACTTTTTATACTACCGATGATTGAATGAAAGCAGTGTAATGGAAAAGTATAGTAGAGTGGACTTCTTTCAGTGGTTAACATGCCCATTTAAAGAGTACTATTTACATTTTAAGAAGAATGCTGTTGAACTCTTTGCATGTTATTTAGTAAGATGTGCAGAAAGCTGAAAGAAAGTACCTGGTCTTTGTGATTCCATTTGTCTCTGGGTCTGAAGAGGAGTCCCTTGATATATGACAGATGTCTTTCACACCTTTAAATGGAAACAGAAGGTTAATTAATATAAGAAAATAGCCTTTAAAAATGCTTAAACTGCATGCAAACTTTTAATTTACTGTACAGAGTGCATTTCAGTCAGTAACATACCATTGGTTTGGTTGATGCCCACACTTGGATTTTTCCCTTGAGGGAGGGGAAAATAGGGAATAAGCCAAGCTATGCTTTTTGCTGATCTAATGGAAAAATATTCTTGGTGGCAATTAAGACAAACTGGTAACAATAGAAAACAATGTATAAAGTTTGCAGTGTGGGCATATATACTGTATATACAAACACCATTCTTAAATAACTGCTACAACAAAACAAGTTCTGATTAGATTTATATGGCTTGCCTATACGACTTAGTGTTCACCTTTGGGAATTTTAAGCATAAAACAGCCATAATGGAAAAAGTGACAGTTTTTACTAGTCAGTGGGTAGGAGGCCTTCACCTCTTGGCAGCAATACTCAGAAAAGAGAATCTATTTACAGATATCTATGAAAAGCCACACTGTTCTTGTGGTAAAGCTGTAAGAACAAAAATTTCAAATGGATTTTAATACTTGTTTTGCTTTGCAACATTCTAAACTTGAACTAACCTCAAGGTTTAGACAGGGCAGCTCTTGTAAGACTGCCCTGCTTTGGATTGCTTTAACTTAAAGCTTTAAGAACTCAGCCCTAGATGTGGCAGGCCTCCTAGAACCCAGAAGCCTACCTCTCATATAGAAAGTTAAATATTGCTACAAGGCATCTAAAATATATTTTCTTAGATGACCAGAGAGCATTCTTTGCATCTTTATAAGGCGTGGGAGAGAATAAGTCACTTGAATGTAGAGCTTTGTTTCAACAAAATGCATTTTTTTTTTTTATTGCTATAGCAGCATGTGCCAGGAATATATGGAAAAAAAAAAAAAAGTGTCAGCAGAAAAGGACTCCTCCACCAAACAGTTCCTCCTTACCCAGTCAGGCTTTAGACCTACGATCAGCTGTGTTGCAGAGCACAATGAAAAACCTCATCCTCTTTCAGGCACTGATAGTCCTGGGGAATACCAGATACTTCTTGAAAGCAAGATGTAACTTTTGTTAATGGCAATGTAACTTAGCTCTCTATGATCTATACCTTTTATCACTGTGATCCCACATTCAGGGGTGTGCATGTGCAAGAGGGAGAGTGTGTGTATGCCTATGTATTTTGTATCTGACACATCCCATCCTTACTGCTTTTTTGATCTACTCTTTAATTCCATATTTTCTCCAGCTGTGTTTTCTCCCAAGCTCTTTTATATGCAGTCCTCAGCTAACAGATGAAGCAGGTGTGTTTTTTCTCCTACTAAATTATTTGCTGTCACCCTCTACTAACTGTCATACAGCTCTTTGTGATCTGCAGAAAATCTACCTTATCCTTTGGCACTATTGCAGCATAACCACTGGTAGACATCCAGGACCACCCTTGCCTCTGTAAGAAAAATACTAACAGTAGAGTTAACCTGGTAAGAAACTTGAAGACTGCTCCTGCAACTCTTTAAGTATTAGTTCAAATAGATCCACTGGGGAGGAAAGAATGCCCCCAGCAAACACCTTCTGTATTTTGCATTCAATGTTCCGTTTTCTTGTATGTGTGTTGTATCTTTAGCCAATAAAAGATTCCTTTTAAAAAGGTTTTTTGGAGAAGGAGCAAAAAACTTAACTCTTTGGGAGACAGGAGATGACGAATATCAGTATTGAACCAGTTCCATTCAGTCTGTTGTAGCATATAAATCTAACACCACTACATGTTTAAAATACCTGTTCTGGTAAAATCCTCCCTCATTAGACAAGTGTGTTGCATTCAGTCAAACTAACCAGAAAGGTCTGAAGGTTTATTTAATTTTTATCCCATCCATTTCAGTAACTTAAATGCAGAAAATATTATCTAGAAAATATCCTCAAATCTCATCAGATTTCCACGATCTGAGGCAGACCCTAAGTGGCAATCTAGTTAAAGCAACCCAAAGAATGGACTTTGAGAACCCTGGCTAGGCCGAGAGAGGGGAGGGGAGAAGGCTTCTCCTTCTTGTATCTTCATGGGTTTTCCCCAAGAACTTGTTCATCTCTTCTGCTAAGGTCTCACTCATTCCTGGTTAATGACAAAGCTGCAGCCAAGATTTATCGTCCAGCCGTACAACTCTGCAACTCCTTGCTGGGATCATGTGCCTGCCTATTGAGCCATATATATCTCTATAAGAAAAAAATTGAAGTGGGCTTGGACCACAACTCATCTGGCTATAACACAGCTTGTCTGTGGCCACACATTTTTAATCTTGACTCTTGCATGCAGTTTATAGCACCTTGTTCATAAGAAATTGCAGTTTATTCTTAGAAATATATATTTTAGGTTTTTTAATCTTTATACCCATAAATGGACTATTTTTTTGTCTTGGCTGGTTTAAAAAGTGACCATTTTGTTTAAATGCTGTAATTGCAAATGTGTTGTAAATGTTTTGTTGTTCTATAGTTTACACAAAGGTGCCAAAGTAAATAGTTAATAAAACAAACAAACCCTAGCAAATTGTTAAGTTGCTTTAGCTGTTTTTCATATTTTGGTCTTTGCTTTTTTTTTTTTGTCAGTCTTTCATTTTCTCCTAGACATATCATTTGCCCTAATGCTTTCTTTTAAAATAAAAAAGTGCATCTAAAGAAATGTTCAAATACCACTTTTTTAGTGATTTCATATAGTAGGAAGAATATTTTCTTTGAAACGTTACACTAAAATTGTAAGAGTACAGCAGCATTCAAAAATGTAATATACTTTTTGTATAACAGTTCTTCAGAGTATGTCTGGAACGGGGGGGGAAAAAACCGAACCCTGTTACTTTTCAGAAGCCTCTTCACTCGGCTACCAGAATATAAAATTGTGCTTTTTCACTGCATCAAAAAGTTATAGTTTATGCAGACTTGCAAACAGGGCATGTGTCACCATTGCATCCTTCGATGCAAAAAGCAGCAAAACCTTTTTTATGTTTCATAAGTCTGATATGGGTACAGAGAGTCTTTCTTAAGTTGGTAAATAATGTAAATACATGTCCTTTCAGAGAGTGAGTCTGTTATCTAGGTATTTTGTGTCATTTAATAAATATTAAACAGTTTTGTGTTGATAAACTCTTGTGTGTAAAATGCCTTCTTACTCAAAGTTCTGTATGCTGGGCTTACTAATGTTTGTGGCTCTTTAAATTCTTTAGCTTGTGCTTTGACAGCAAAATACCTGTTTGCTACTTAAATATAATAATAAGTAGTTCCTTCTTCATTCAGTCATTAAAATCCCTTGAGTTTTCTAAGTGGCTTCCATTCCTGGATTTTTTTTTTTTTCCCCACTAACTCTTCTACACGGTCATTGGAGGGGAAGGAACTGAGCATCCTCGCAAACTCTGAATTGGGATTAGAATGCGTAGAAGTGCCAGAAATGGTACAAAAATACTGTTACTGATGATGGCCAAGGGGGACATTTCTTAATTTGTCTTCAGCCGTTTGCAGCTGCTGGACTAAACCTGAGCAGAATTTGTCAGGAATATCTTCATCCCAGCCTTTCTCAGCGCAGGCGCTCTGCGGGCTTGGTGGAGAGGGGAGGCGGAGTGGTTTAGTTTTTCTTTCCGAGCTCTGGAGAGGTGGTTTGGAAACACGGGTAGCTGTAGCAAAGCAAGTGCTGATCCTCCAAAACTTCCCTCTGGTGAATGTGCTGCAGGGAGGCCGACCTTGCCCAGCGCTGCCGTCGTCACCGCAGGTTCCTGGTGGCTTTGAAGGGGTATGGTCAGTGTCCCCCACTAACGCCGCTCGCGTGCTTGCTTTCTCTCTTACAGCTTGGAGGTATCCAAATGCATGGGATGGTTTTTCCACTAACAATTTCTCCTTAAAGAGAACATTTCCTACTTCCTACATTCTCCACAATCCTGCAGAATTTTGAAAAAAAAAAAAAAATCCTACAGGAGCAGATGGATATCTGGAGATTGACAGATCTTCTATCTATGCTGAGAAAAATACCAGAGCAGTAAATACTTTTAATTTCTGTTACTGTATGAAGTGCAATATACGTTACTGTGCTTTCTCCTGATTTTGAGAGAAACTGGTGCCAAATCAAATTTAAGACAGTAGCTTTGGATTTACCTCCTCCCCCCGCCATGCCCCCCTTAAAGAGGCAGGGGCTCATGGACATAACTGGTATTTAGAAAATGAACACCTCAAAACTTACTTGAGGGGTTCAGAGACATTGGATTTTGTGCCGAGGGAATCTTGTAAAATATGGAGTTAACTGGGAAGAGAAGCAACGGATGTTGGCCAACCTCCAACAGAGCAGGTTTTTCTTCTGGTTAAGTAACTGCCCCCTGATACAAGGTCATCTTTAAAATTACTCCTGCTACTTGTCTTGCTGTTGCTTATGGGAAATAAGCATTAGAATACAAACAAAAGAAGAAAAGTAACTTTGAAAGTTAATTTCCTAAAATCAGTAAGACACTGCAGCACCATAGATAAACACCTTTTCTTAAGCTTAGGAAAAGTAGTTCAAATCCAGCAAATACTAAATTTTTATTGATTATTATGGATCCTGCTGAGAATGCCAACTCCAAGTGAAGGTTTCCAATTAGTCTTTTATTAGTTCTTTGGTTACAGCTCAAGCTGGGTACCTCCGGAGAGGGACCCCTACCCCAATTCACGCCTCTCAATCCCACCCGTTCCACCCATCACTCCATCCCCAAGTCCAACCACGTAATTCTGGTCGGTGGTCTCTTGATTTCTTACTGGTTTTCACTGTGGCTGGGCTGGCTACCTTCTGAAGTTACTTCATTCTCTTGGAATTGTCTCCTTGGTCCTCATCTTCTTCATTCCGCTCATATCCACAGAATTCACCGAGTTCTTTATTAACAGTATTAGTTTTATCAAAAAATTACGCTTGGTCAGTTCTTGTGGCCTAAGGCTTCAGCTACTTCATCTGCTAATGCTGAACGAGACTACTCGCAGATAAGAGTACAGTTAATCAAATTTCTTCTATAACATTGATGATAGTTCTTTAGCTTACTCCTTAATCAGTTATTTGTCAGCTTGAAACACCCGTGGTTTAGAGCTGGAGGAAAACAGGGATGTCACTAGGTACTTCTGTGTTAAAATGCCTAAGTAATCCTCACTTGCTTTTGCTACGAAATTTTGTCTGTTCAAAAAAGTGTCAGTCTAGAGGTTCTGCTCCATCTAATGATATTTTCAGTAATAAGGAAGTTGCAGCTACTGCTTTTCCAGCAGATCCAACATTTAGATGCTTTATGCAATTAAGGCACGCATCAGACGGGTAATGCCCCGGCCGTTGCAGGGCTCAAGGGTCGCGATGCCTCTTCGCAAAGCTTAGTCACCGTGACTTTGCAAATAGAGAGGGGCTGGTATGCAAGTAAATTGCATCTAAGATTACATGGAATGGATTTCTTTTTACCATTTGGAGTGGTAAGTAGTTTTAATACAGCATGAAATATTAGCGCTGGATTATTAGCAAGACATTCACTTAATACGTAGCTTTTTTTCCCTCCCAGACCAAACCTCATATGAAATTATCCCAATGCATGTTCTGTTTTACCCTTGTATAGTGTCTGAAGCTTGAAGCGTATCTGAGAACGATTTGTGACCACGGTCAAAAACGGATACCTTTTTCAAAAGCAATCCCTTAGCTATAGCAAGAAAATCTTTCGGTTGGTGCTAGTTTGAGGCTCAAAGCAAGGCTGCTCTACTAATTCTCACTGAAGGCTGGGCAAGGGACTGTGCAGACCAAGCCCTGCCAGGTGTGGGCTGGGGAGGAGGTACAGCTTTCGGGCACGAGATGGGAACAAAGATTACAAAATACAGCCTCCGCAGAGGCGAGCTGGAACCCCGTCACCGTGGGGGTGAAGCTCGCCTGCAGGCTGCGGCCGGGGAGTAGGTCGGGCTCGCTCCTCTGGAGAACTGGTTCTGCAACCAAAAGGCTGCCATTCTGCTGCTTGCAGAACCGGCGCCGCCTGCGTATCCCTTCCGTTCCTTCCTCTTTATTCCTACGGCAGCAGCTGCCGCTTCAAATCCTGGCTCCAAAAGCACAAAGCTCAACCTCAAACTGGAGAGAGATCGTGTCCCCAAAAGAGTTTTGTTGCTCAGGCCAATGCGGTGAACAGGCGTTAGCTCGGGGTTTGCCAGGTCTGGATTCCTCCCTCTGTCAGAGCTGGAATCTGTCGACTAATTACATAAATCATTATTACATACATCATCTGCCCTAACGCGCTCTCTGTAAAAGGGATGTAATGTTATTCTAGGTCACAAGGGATCCTGTGGCGCTGAAATCCTGCAGTTAAAGTACCCAGATATGAAAATGACTGTATAATACACAGTCTCCCTGCCAACCCTGTACTTTAGATGTAACTTCCTGCTGAAGTTTGAAATTTCCTGCCAAAATTTCTTGGAAAAAGTTACAGTCGACACACCTTGCCTAAGAGTTGGAAGCGGGAGGTGCCTCGTGCGCGGAGCCAGCCGTTTGCTCAACGTAACTCCTGCTGCGAAGCCGAGAGATGTATATCCGGCGTTAGCAACGCACATTGATAAAAACACGAAATTGAGAGTATTGACGTTTTTCTACTTTGCTGTCACAGGCCCGAGGAACGTGTCGGGCTGTCAGCCAAACACATGTTTTGGGTGGTTTGGGGTTTTTCCATGTTAAGCAGCCCTACACCCAGAAGTAGTTTGGCGTGACCCACCAAACGCATCAACCTCATCCACTGGCACCGCTCAGCCGTGCACAGCCGGGGATGCTGCCGCGTGCCCCGGCCCCGCCCAGCCCCACCCAGCCCGGCCCTGCCCGGCCCCACCC